>NC_051174.1:139147452-139372452 GCF_013339725.1 Rhipicephalus microplus | reverse complement strand
TGATTTGCATATTTCTCAATTTTAAGATGATTTTTCGCTCACAACAATGACGCCGCCGCCAACATGGCACCGGAATTTCTGAGAAGTGAGCTTCTTAACCCTATAGCGTTAAAACTCGCATATTAAATACCTACAAGATCGGTCTGATAATGCTGGTCTACATTTTTTATCAAGAGCATTATAGTCACTATACACTGATAAAAAAACACGACATAAGGCTGAGGTTGGTTTGTGAATACGTGCCTTAATGGGAATCATCACGGCGTTTTACCCTTTGAACAACGTTGTTAAGCTATCACTTCATGTTAACAGACCCCTAGACACTGCGCGATCTCGGAGAGCTTGGTTAAGGTTATCGAAGGCATGGAACTTCACTGCTCCGTGCTACAGAATGCTACGGACAGACGTCCGCACCAATGACACGAACACTTCGATGCGTGGACAGGGCTAGTTTGATTGATGCCAGCCGTGAAGTGCTGGGCGTGTTTGCCGAGATAATACCTTGGTATATGCTTGGATAGTATGTCGGCATGTGTGGTTACCATCTTGGCAACAGAACCCAAACGCACGTGGGGTCAGCGTCAATCAAACTGTGGTAGTACACGCGGCAGAGCGTTCGTGTGAAAGGCGCTCACGGCTGTACACGCGAAGGAGTCTGGCGTGATCTTTCACGTTTGTGATTCCCCCGCTTTGCAAAAACGCGATTCCACGGTTACCACATCTTTCATGTATTGTAATTTCCATCTCGTGGAGTTTCTTGCTTATGGGGGATGTCTGTAGGATAAGCCCGGCGAGAGTCGCTTCTTGATGCTGCTCCACACAACAGGGTCACAACGTGGCAAGGTTCGAGCACCGTTTCACTTATCTTCTTGATACATGCCAGTGTTCATGCTTATTTATTCTAGCCAAGTTGAAGCCTACAAGTTTCTGCCACCTAGGAGGGATAGTGGTAAACTATACAGACCATTCATGATCTTAGCTTGCTTGCCGATTACGCGCATTTTTATTCTAATACTACAATCTCATCGCTCGGATTGGTGGCATCGGTAGGATATTGTCTTGCTCGGAGTAAAGCCTTGTTGCAAAGGTGCGGGGAGTGAGGTGAGAGCGCTGGGTTGGCTTGTAAGTACAAGTTGGGAGCGGAGAGTCAATTGCTCATTTTCCCCCCTGATGTCGATGCTCGGGGCTTGAACCTAATCGCTTCACTCTTATGCTTCGGACATATAGCTGTCTTAAGCAGACGTAGCACTGGACCACACAACAAGCACGTTCAAATTCAGTTTTTTTTGTGTCATGTATAATAGACCCGTGGAATTCCCTACAGGGCCACATTCGTTCAATACCTCTTATATACTTCATAGCCGCTACTAACCACTTCTTACGTAAGTTCTTGTTTGTAATGTGCAAAGTGACGTTTTCTTACCTATTGCTCCTGTGCATTTGTTTTACTTTTGTTATTGTTTTTTTTTTTGCTTTGTTGCATTAGTTTAGTACGACTTATCTACTCCTCCTTTAACCCTGCACTAGGGCTGCAGTATATCTGAATAAATAAATAAATAAATAAATAGATAAATAAATAAATAAATAAATAAATAAATAAAAATAAATAACTTCTTGTGGCTCATTACCAATCGCAATGCGTTGTTATCTGACGAGACTTCTGAACATTACTTTCGTTTTTCTGCATATTTCATTCAGGCACTATATATTTCATCGCCGCATCGCTCCGGCTGTGGACGGCATCGGACAAAAACGAAGTCCAGCCCAAACTCCGTTTACTTCTGGTAGTCTGCGCACGCCTTCCTGACAAAGCTCGCGCCGAAGTGAAGCCGCGCGTAGTCCAGCACCTTCTTGACCTGCTTCAGGCGGCTGTGGCGGCCGAATCTGTTCAGAGACGCGCACACGTTCTCGTGGTCGTCGTAGTCGATGTCGTACACGGCGATGCCGAACTTCAAGTCGGGGAAATCGTTTCTCACAAAACAGAGCTGCGCACGTGAAAAAGAAACAAGAAGTCTCCAAATAAATTAGAATTTTCGACGGAAATCTGTCGGCAAATGAGTTCTGCGGAAACACGCAAGGTGGCGAAAACTTTAAGAAAGGGAAAGAAGTAGTACGAAGCCACAAGGAAATCCGTACGGATTTCTCGGAAAGAAAATCCTTTTAGTTGCCGAAAAATTCGTTCTGCTCCGAGGTTCGCACCCGGGACCAACGCCTTTCCGAGGCGGTCTCTCTACCAATTCAGCTAACCAATTGGTAGAGCGACCGGAACACGGGAGATGCCTTTTCTCTGCAGTAGGCGTAGTGAAACTGATGATGATGATGATGAATGGCCACAACCACATCGCATTTTCAGTCGGTGTACTGATCCTTCTCCACCCTCTGAAAGCTTTGTGCACCTTGCGTGGTTTGTCAGAGCATGCGGAATCGGCCCACCATTGACCAAGCGGTGATTGGATACCATGACATCATCACGTGACGTACCATTCTATGCTGTCACGTGATTTAACATTATTTTATGTGACGTCATGATGACGTCAAGCAATTTGGCACGTAGTGTGATCATGAAGACGTGTGCTTTGGCGTCCCCGCGTGATAACGTCATCGCGTGATGAGGATATTTTTCTTTGCTGACGTTGAAGTGGCTGACAGTCAATTTTAATGACACCTAAGGCTATCTCCTTCATAATAATAATAATAATAATAATAATAATAATAATAATATAATAATAATAATAATAATAATAATAATAATAATAATAATAATAATAATAATAATAATAATAATAATAATCTTTATTGTCATCTTGAGTTGCACAAAACAAATAACAGGGCTGTCAAAGCCAGACGGTAGCTTGGAGGACTTGGCCCGGAACATCGGCAAACAAGAGGTGACATACATATTGAAAAGCTTTTCATATAAACAATCAGAGAAAGAATACATGTAACTCATTTATGCTATATTTAAACGCAACAATCAATAATCAAATTAGCGGAAGCAATACCACCTAAACAGCAGAAATGTGAGGATAAGTATTTCATGCGAAATCTGATGCAACAATCAAGAGACTATATAATAATAATAATAATAATAATAATAATAATAATAATAATAATAATAATAATAATAATAATAATAATAATAATAATAATAATAATAAGTAAAATAAGTAGTAGTATAGAACGACTATTTTACCTTGACGGCCAGTGCATCCTCATTGTCGTAGGTGAAGACGCGTTGGGAGCCCGCTGCGTTGCAGAGCATGGAGGCGTGATCCATCGAGTACGTAATCTGGTACACGGTCTTGTCCCCGGAGCGTCTGCCTGGACACACCTGATATCGCGAGGACAGTGGCGGGACAGGAGGAAAGTTTACATGGTGCGCGCCAACGAGATTTAAATGAAGCGCTGAATGACAAAAATTATATCCCAAACGTTAAGCCGGTTCTCGGCTATTTTACAATGGGCAAAGAAAAACATTAGCTTTCAGTGAACTAAGGGTAGTGGTAACCTCGCACGCTCTCTTCACGCTGCTGGTTTCCTCGAAGGGGTTCACGTAATAATCAAATAACTTCAGTAATGGAGTTCACTCCCTCTCGAATCGACTTCTACCAAAATATTTGGAGTCCGTAACGTGGGAGTGTAGATACAGGGATGCGCCTCACGCTTCAAGCACTTTCTCTCTCTCTCTCGCTCTTTGTGGCAGTGAGAGAACTGAAATCTGTGGTATGAAAGAAGTGGAAAAAGGGCAAGAAGCTACGACCGTTCGTCAGGGCGTGACGTGACCTTGAGCACTTTTCCTTTTTTTTTCTTCGAACGTGCTGCTTCAAGTGTGATGGCGGCCACTCGCGTGGACACGTAGCGGCACCCCACGGCGGCAGCGGTAACCATGCAGTTCACGATGCTCTGCTCTGCCAATGGTCGTGGCATTGTGTGTATGTCATCATTTGTCGAGGCATCAGGGAGAGAAATTTCGACGTCATTAAAAGGCCTCTAAACCACACCCAGTTCAAAGGCAAAGCGATGTTTCTTTCTCGCCTGCGCTACCCTTCGCAGAAGCGCCATGGCTGCGTGTCTGAATAGTGTGTGCCGAACTTCGGGAGTTCAAGCTGGAATAATGTCTGATATTCATTAAAGCGTATATTCTGTGCCTTAATGGCAGGTGCATCATTGCATCGCTTTTCGTTTGAACAGTCCCATAAATTATACCTTTCCATTACTGTTTGCTGATACACAGTGTTCCGCATTGTTAGCTTGCCTGAATAAAGCTAACCTGTCGTGCCTTAAAAAAAACACGAACATATCCACCCGCAGAGTATATATAAGGGAATAGTGACGTTTGTAGCTGTGCACCACTGAGTAGCAGCCAGCAGCCTATTGGCCGCGCCGCCAGTGCGGCTCATCGCGTTCTGCAACACTTTCAGGCGCAAAACAGTCGATCACTTGTTGCGATGCGTGCCTACGAACTCGGAAAATAATTTCGCCTTTGTGAAGGGAATTCCAGCCCAAAGTGCCTTTACTCGAGAGCGATAGGTTGCGAATCCGCGCGCTTGCGGTGCGCGCACTGAGGAGTGGGCCACGTAATGGCGACTGCTGTAGCACACAGCGCATTTGCCTCCTCTCTGAAGGGAGCGGAGGCGAACCAAGGAGGAATAGAGATTGCTGGAGTGGAAGCTCCCGCAATGCCTTGCCAGCATAAGTGAAACCAGCTTTTGCCACTGCCAAGATGGCGGAAACGTGCTCTTTTTCTGGTAGTGCCCACTTAAAGATCCAGTGGCTTTGATACCTTAATGTGAATGTTGCGTTAGTTCAATATTAAAAGATAGTTGTTCCCGACGAAATAACACACAGAAACGCTTATGGGTGACTGAATCTTCAACGAACTTTGCCTCCAAATTAGAGGCTCACTCAGGAAAACTAGTAACACTAAGACGCACTTGTAGCCCTGTGACCCACAAGCTTTCGTTTCAAAAGATGTTCGCCAGGGCTGCCCAATGGCACCGTATCGCAATCAGCATGTTTTAAGACAGTGCGTCGTTGCTCGTGTCTTCTGGAGGGCTGTGCATGCAGGATTTCGTGGCCTCGGAGTAAACCGCTTTGTTTCTTCTGGACGTTGTTCTCGAGGCCGCTTTGCCTGCCTTCTTATTGTTGCTGGTGCCTACTGTCTTTGCCGTAACCGTTGTGAAGCTGTTTCAGCAGGTCGTCGCCGCCGGGCTCTCTTCGCGACTTTGGAGCGACTGTACAAAGAAATACTATCTGTTTTGTCGGAGGAACTCTTCTTTCTGGGTGAGGAGGAATTTCTTCGACACTGGTCCTGCCGTTTTGGGTTCGTCTGTAGGAGACGTGTAAGGCTTGTTTTCAGGCCTGCCTGGTATTGGTAGGTTAATTTTTGTTTAATACTCGTACAAGTACCTTGTAAATAATATGTAATATCTGACACATAGATCTCTGCATTTTATTTGTGTGTTCTTCGTTTACCATGTATTGTGCATATGTAGACATTGTTTTTGTAATAATTCCTGTGTAGTTGTGTATGTTGTGTTCCGTTTACTTATGTAAACATATCTTTTTGTAACAACTTTTGGTGTGTCTGTGGATGTTGTGTTCTGTCGCAATGTTCTGTTGGATTGTAATTGATGTTCACTGTCTGTGAGAATAAATTTCTCTAAACACAGTTTCGGCAGATTCCTTCCCAGCCCCACGGGACGGCTTTATGCTCTCCCATAGTAGAGTACCAAGTGCTCTAAGTCGTTAAACACATTTTTCTAAACACACAAGTCATCCAGCAGGCTTTTAGCGGGACGGCTCAGTGCTCTGCCATAGTTGAGTACGAAGTACACGAAATCGTTTAGCATTTTTTCTAAACAGATCCTTCACACATCCAGCAGCGCCTTGGGGAAGGCTTTCAGCTCTCCCATAGTAGAGTACCGAGTGCTCTAAATCAATAGCCACTTTTTCTAAACACACATGCCCTCCTTAGGAGTTGTTCTTTCCAAAGATCCTCTCCTTAGGAAAGTGGCAAAGTGCCCTAATATTCACGGCTTTCCAATGACAGGTCTGGGGTCAGTTAATCACCGCTGATGCGGATGACTTCTCTGTGTTCGTGCGAAATCAAGCCGGTTACCGTGTTTTCTTGGAGTTGTTCGAAGAGTATGCCACTTTATCGGGTGGTTTCCTTACCGTACATATAGCCACACAGGTCTTCGCGTATGCCGCTGACTTGAATTGGCCACTTGACGCCAAAGTGACGGCGGTGAAAACCAAAGCATGCGGGCACATTGCACTCATACCCAAACTTTTTGCGAGCCGCCTTGTGTCGTTGGTTGGAGCCTTCCAATGGGACGGGAAGAGGCCGAAAGTTCAACAAAAGTTCCTGAAGCTCTCAAAAAGTTGTGGACGACTTAGTCTGCCAGATAGATGTTGCGACATTCACAAAGGCACTGGAAGCTAAAACAGTTCCCAAGTTGTTTCAGGACAATGACTATCCTGGTCGTAGCTTATTGCTATATTGAACCGGATCTTTTAGAGCCTTATCACGTCGGAAACGTACCGGGGGCCTCAAGCAGAACACCCGCATGCTTTTTATAAAGCAGCAGAGGGCCCCAAGTGTTCAGTCAACGGCGATGCCACCGAAGAATACTTTGCAAAGCTTGCACCCGCACGCATTAGCGAAATGTTAATAGGTCGCTCGATTACTGACGACGAAAAACAGAGATGGAGGCCCAGCAAGTGGAACAAACGGCGGAACAACCATGTACCAGAAGTAGTTAGAAAATTTGATTGGCTGCGGTGATGGGACGCACTGCCCACTCATCAGACTGTCGAAACGGGGCATCGTTCCCAATGACCACTGCCCCAATTGCGGCAAAGAAGAAACGATCCGCCAAACGATGTTTGAATGCGTAGCGGCGAAAGGCGTTTGGCAAGTGTCAGTTTCTACGGGCGAACAGCGCAGAAGGGGCTTATCCGAACAAATTGTACTTTACGTCACATGTTCGTCTTGTGGTGTCGGTGCTGTATAGCCAAAGTCCGCCGAAAATGATTATGGTTCGGTTCCTTACCGTACAGATTGAAACGCAGGGTGAAGAAGCCTTCATCAGAAGGTGCCATATACGTTTTTTTTTGGAGTTTGGAATGGGAATATTGAATTTCCTTTACTGCTGTTTTAATTCACGAAAAAAATATTGCTCCTCGTTGCACATATTATGTAAATCAGTTCAAACATTGTGCTTTTTGCGTTTCCTTTTCTCTTTGTTTTCTTGAGTGATTCGTGTTCTGTGAGAATATTGGAGTGCTGTTTGTTAAATCGTGTTTATGTTCTCTTGTTTGTACATGCCACTGAAGTGATTTTGTTACACCAAACAGCTGTACTCACCTGAAACCAGTTGTTACCAGTTTGCAATAAACTTCCCTGTCTTAATCGCTGAACAGTGATATTTTATCATGCCCCTAGTAACATGGCCACCGCAGCCGCCATCTTGCCAGAGGCACGGCTTCACTCCTGGGCAATCATTTCCACCCGAGAAATTTTTTAAAAATCCTCCTTGAGGTGTACGAGCGCATCGAGGCGCTCTAGCGGTGCCAAGAAGGTTACGTCGCAGCAGTGCGTTGACGTCACGCTCCTCTCGCAGTGCGCATTGACGTCACTCTCGCCCTCGACTGCCACGCGCTCGCCGCAGTCTCCGCAGAGGCCGCCTCGTCCATCAGCTGCGGGCGCAGCGGCGAGTGTCACCTCTCTCTCTCTCTCTCTCTCTCGCTTCACCCTCTCTACCGCTCGCAACGCTCGGACGCCACCCATGCGTAACGCTGCTGCTTCGCATCCCATCAGGGTTCTTTTTGGAAAGATTCTTTTTGTTGTTCGAGCCTTGGAAAAAAAAAAGAAAATTAAGCTTCGCAATAGAGACTGAAAACCCTCTTCGGTTTTCTATTCCCCCCTCCTTTTTTTTCATAATCTAATTTTCATTTGTTCTTCTTCTACACCTATTTATTCATTCCTTTTTAAGCATCCATTTATTTCTTTTTTCATTATTCTTCTTGCTCTTTGCTTTCGCGTTCTATTTCTTTCTAAAATTTCTATACGTGGCTTTTTTTGCTTTGCGTCAAGTGCTTTAGTTGCTTTTCAGCTGATGACAATCACTGTACATCATAAAGGTGCACTTATGCAGTGCACCCCGCTCCTCCGAGGCGGTGCTCTCAGCCTACATAGCCGCTAATTTCCCGAAACATGCGCACATCGTAGACGCCTACTGATCGGTGCTTTCGCTATATTATTACCTCGTTTTTTCCTTACCTCCGTGTAGCTGCCGAAGGAGTTGGCGCTCGGGTCCGACACACACAGTTCGTAGAAGCCTGCTTTGGCGCCCGAGAGCAGAACGTTCCAGCGTCCTTTCATGGTGACAGACAACAGACCTCTGGCGCGTGCGCTTCTGGTGGACATGTCGTTGACGACGTAATATGCAGTGCCCTGCGGATTAGTCACACAAGCCGAGTTTCGTAGAATATTTACTATACTCAGATATTACCAAGAAGTTGATCATGTATTTCGTGCAGCGCTCACGACAGCGAACGGAAGAAGTACACAAAGCAGGTGCCGACTGTTTACTGTAGTTTATATCGCGGAGTAAGAAGACGAAAAAGGATAAAGAAAGAAAGAAAAACACCAGGCCATAATCACTAACAGTTGGGCGGCAAGGTACTCTATATTAAAAAAAACTTAAAAAAGCGATAACAATAGATAAAAACTGATATTTTAAAGTCATAATCCAAGGCCGGCCCGTAGCAAGGGCAGATGCCATAGCCCCTACCCATACCCCTCCACAAAATTTTGATTAAAAGAGGTGGTTTACAAGAAAGACATAATGAGAAGAGATATTTTACCTAAAATCAAGGCTTTCAGCAAGTGCCCCCCCAACACACACACCGAAATATTTTGAATTCAAGGAGCCGCCATTCCTGTGCTTTGAATCCAAAGAGCCTCCAGCTGCTGCTTTATTTTTATGTGGGAAGGGGGGAGCTTAAGTGATCGGAGTTTTTCGGAGCTATTGTTTCAGCAAACACGCGTGCACCAACAACCAATTAACGCAACCAGTTCGCGCCGAAATACCAAGATAAATATGCAGGTCCCGGGCGCGCTGCTCTGATAGATGTTGAAATGTTGGCTGATGGAGGACGGTGAGATGAAAGAATCGCCAGAACTCTGCCGCACAATATGTATGACGCTGGGTTACGTAAGCTTTTACAATACGTAAATATGACAACAAGACGCCTACCAGATCGAAGTTGTATTGCTGGGCGACCTCGTCCGCGGGGAAGTCCAACGGGTGACGTGTCGGCGGCATGACGAAGCACTTCCTCACCGTGTTATCGCCGTAGAAATAGTGGCCGATGGCTATGAAGATGTACGGGGTGATGCCGACGGCGCTGTTTTTGGAATGCGAGCAAAAAAGAAAATATCATACGCATTCATCAACCCAAGTGACGAGCATCATAGGCTTTAATGCGCAATAGAGAAAACTGGCTTTGGTGTCTATGGAAGCTGCAACGCACGACGCTTCAGTGAGCATGGGAATGATGGGCAGTATACAAATTTGCCTAGTCTTCGTACTTCTGGCTGCGTTTGGCTTCGCGTGGCTTGAAGCTGCTTGATCACGAGACGACAGTCGGCAAATGTGAAGCAGTTGCATTTCACCACGTTAACCTTTTACGCTCATCATTTCAAATCGGCTTGCGTAGTTCACAATGACCCGTACTCTTATTGGAGACAAAATAAATTATAAAAAAACAGAAACAAAACCACAAGTACGAAGCCAGCAAGGAAAGACACAAGGCGAATCTGCAGTGTACTACCTATCATTCCCATGATGGCTGAGTGATCGTATACCGCCAGAACCGCAAATTTAGAAAACTCAATGACAAGCCTTGTGCTACACTTATGTAGTCTTATATGAAATTATTAGATTTGTGGGGTTTAACGTCCCAAAACCACCATATGATTATGAAAGACTCCGTAGTGGAGGGCTGCGGAAATTTTGACCACCTGGGGTTCTTTAACGTGCACCCAAATCTGAGTACACGGGCCTACAACATTTCCGCCTCCATCGGAAATGCAGCGGCCGCAGTCGGGATTTGAACCCGCGACCTGCGGGTCAGCAGCCGAGTACCTTAGCCACTAGACCACCGCGGCAGGGCTATATGAAATTATTACTGCAGCAATACACACACCACACACACACACACACACACACACACATATATATATATATATATATATATATATATATATATATATATATATATATATATATATATATATATATATGAAGAAGAGATATGCCGTTGCCCCAAAAAAAATTTCAGCCAGTTTCAGGTCGTGAAAACCGTCGGTAAACGAAAGTTCCAGTTCTTGAGTGTATACGACTGGATAACAAGATCGCGTGTTGTCGTGAATCCGCTGCTGGATTTGAGATGGGCACGCTTACACATCCCGAGAATCACCATCATTTCGTTTTACTCATCTCCCTATCAGCTCCGCCTTCTGGTGACGCGACGCGCTCGCTGACTGCTACACAACGACGACGGTATACGTGGTAGACTAAGCTTTGCTGTAAAACATATTTGAGGAGGCCTTCTTCTGGGAACGTAGTTGGTATTGCTTATAGTATCGAATTTCACCACTAGTCGACACAACACACCCGAGGAAGACATGAACACGACGACATAGACGGCCTCGTGTCTTATCTGCGCATGTTTTCACTAGCGGCAAAAAGTGATACAGTTCGCAATAAATGAATCCCGGGCTGCAACACTCATACGGGAGTAGATTACCCGGGAATCCGTATGCACATTGCAGCTGCAGATCCTTTGTTCCTCTGTCGTGTGCTTGCTGCGCCGACTAACCACCTTCCTTACTGTCTAATATACTAATGGAAGCCGCCCAGTGTATTCCCTTCCCCCCCCCCCCCCCCCCCACTCCTCCTTCTGCGATTGGATAAGCTAGAACAGGAATCTTAAACATGCGGTACCTATAGACATATGGACTGGTGTCATGGCCGCCATATTGGCTGTTAATATTTGTGCGTCGCATCTTTAACAACCAAACGAGTAATTTTACGGTAGACGCAAATGCATGAAAATGGTTGGAATAATGAACAGGATGTTTCATTACCTTATTATTAGTTCACGTCACAATATGCAATAACGAGAAAACATCCGTTGAACAATCCAATTGGCAAACAATACTTGTCTGTATTGTCTGTAAATAATTGTCTGTAAAAAAGAAGCGTGACAGCCTGATCAAGGTGGGGAATCAGCGTCACCGTTTCGACAGTTTTCGCAAAGTGAAGTTGGCTGAATTTTATTATTCAACACATGAGATTAGTCTGTGTATTACCATTCTATTCTACAAATTTCCACATTACATGATATATTCTGACTTCATTGTGAGGCGAATTTTCATTTGTCTTCGCCTAGTTTATTTTGTTCGTTTAATTGCTCACAACATACAATTCAGTATATGTCGATGTGACGTTCTGTTTTTTTTTTGAAGTGCTTTTACTTCTTCGAAACAATCTTTCCTGTTACGAAGTTGCGTTCATTTCATTTGTTTTATTTTTAACTGTTAAAAAAAGGGTCAATTGGCGCATTAGAGTTTTCAGATTTCTATATTGTGTGACTATGCAACATTTTCATGACTAAATGGACACCCTTCTTTTTTTTTTCTTTTAGAGCCGCGTGCGACACTATCTGCCCATGACTATGCTCGTCCCGCCTTTTTTTTTCTTAATTAGTATTTTCATGAGGTTATTTCACACAATGGACTGTAGTTCAAACCGAAAACCACAAAATGAAGTTGGTGGACAGGGCCAACGGACGGGTTTCTTTCAGAATATTTTGGGCTCAAAAGCATACATCTTAGTGGCTCGTAGTTGCCCAAGGCTATGTTGGGTCACCGCAGGGTTTATACATGGCACCGGCGGTGGGTTCCCGGATCGGTGCCCTGAGTTAACTTTTTTTAAAGCCAGTTATCAGCTTGATCATCAAATATCTTGATGGCAAATATTTTTAACAAACGGTATGTACGAGATATGGCATAGTGACGCAATGTGGCCAACGGGGTACGCCGGTCGTCAATGCCTATAGTGTAGGGGGCAGCCACCTTTTCCCCACATCATGTGGGAATGCTTGTCCCGGCCACAAAGTACCAACTCTCCATGGTACAGAGCTTGCTAAGGGAGCCCTAGGAGGCCTTTGTCGCTCGAGCTGACTCGGAGACTAAAAAGGGTCTCTTGGAATAGGCTGTGCGCACAGAAACGGACAGTGGAGTCCTGGACAAGGGACTCACCCTTGCCGCTTCCTTGTATCTCATGCTTTTCGAATGAAGTTCTTCAACCGATCGAACAATCAATCAACCAATCAATAAATCAATCAATCGATCAATCAATCACTCGATTGCATCAAATTTTCTGACAGGAGCCCGCTAGTGGATATTGGCTTCAGCCACTTGGGACCCCTGAGCTAAGCTGCTTCGCAGTGACAAGAAAAAAAGAAACAGAAAGAAAGACTTCGGCCCGCCCACTTGAAGTCCATGGCATATTGCAAGGTCCAGTCCAACTGGGGATCAGCAGCGGCAAGTGCAGTGACCGCGTGGCGTCCCAGCTGTTTCGGCATCTGAAGCAGGTCATCTATTTTCTGCGAAGAAACGGAAGCACCAGTGTACTTATGGAAAAGCGGCGCAGCGCTGGAAGCGAACGAAATGCGCAAATATAAGTTCGGCAGATTTTACAGGACTGACTTGTGACCAGGACATACGAAGAGCGTGAATTATAGCAACGAATGCAAGCATTCCATGTTACTACGGTACCTTACAGGCACAAACTTAGGCCACAACTCGCCCAGTAAGCGCTTATGGATTCAAGCATGCTTTGAATTATTTGAGTAGCTTTATATTTTGCATTTGCGTTCAAAAGTAGCACAAGAACACATGGAACCTCCGTTACCGCGAAACTTGAGCAATTGCATTCTTTGCGCCCATGGTAGTGATAAATCCCGCACGAGCCGAGATTCTCGGCCCGCGACCAGCATTCGCAGCAGAACTATACCCACCCGAACCCGGTCCGGTGGCTCAACAGCGAAACAGGGACCCCCCCCCCCCTCCCCCCACCCACACCCAATAAATAATTTCTTTCCCCTGCCCGGCCCGTCCTGACCGAACATTGGGCCTGACAGAGGCCCGAACCAGTCATCTAGGTTGTGTTCCCAGGAAATTGAATAGACAGAAAAACGTTTTACGTAGCAAACATCTGCGATTATTTCAAGCAAGATACTCTATAACAAGTATTCTTTAATCTACGGTGGTAATTGCTTGCACAAAAGGACCTCACTGGGGTAACAGTTCACAGAATATACAGGGGTGGATGAACGGTTACTTAGCAACGATATACTGCACAACTTTTCCCCACAAATACAATGAGAATTATCAAGAGCGTTTTGTAGCAGATAGTGTAGCAAGAAAAGTGGTTTAAAAGCATGAGCTCAGTTTCAACAAGGAGCGCTGTAAGAACAGAGGAGTCAGAGAGCTTAACACACTTTGTTTTCACTGCGCTCTTCATTGAAACTTAAAACATCCTCTACCATCAGACCCAATCGTGCACCCTTCTAGATATATGCCCCTATGTTCAGAATAGTGACATATTTACATGGCAAGAGAAAAAGACAAAAAAGCTTTTTACCTTTGTCATAAATACGCTAACATATATAACGAACTCGGTGCACCACGCGTCCTTTTTAAATACGTAAAACTACTGGAAAGACGAAAAAGAGATCTAATTTTACGCCATTGTTTTCATACACCCCAGCACTTCTAGTATATACAGTCTGTATAGGGCTGACCGACTTGTGTCTTTTTTATTGTTATGAGGCGTTTATCGGTTGCTTTTATTTCTATTTTCTTGCTCACTCCCCTCCGTAAAAGCTTTGGCATTTAGGGTTTCAAGAAGTGAAAGATGTTTCTGTGGAATTGTGAAGAATTCATTCCTTAACGTGTTATTGTGTGAATGGTTAAATTATCAAGATATTCTGGCTGTAAGCATGCCTTGCACTGTTGCATCAGATATCTTGTCGCCCCGCTCTTTCTTGAACTGGTTGCGATAGCCGCATTAGTGCACGGAATCTGCCTTGCGAGTTGTGAAGGCGTCGGCAGTCGTAATAGTTCTCAGACGTCCACTATCTCCTTAAAGCAAGTTTCGGACGTCTCTGTGGACTTTTGCAGAATGAACATATCTTTCCAGTTCACTGCTTCATTTGTCCCATTTGAAACGTCATGCCACTCTTGAATGTAATTGATAAAGCTAATCTTTGAGCGCTCCTCGTTGCAGGTATCAGCAGTGTATGCTATGCGTGATTTGTACTATGCTGTAGTTTTCCTTTTCTTATTTCACATTACAATGATGTACGCTTTGCTAACGATGCTATACCAGATGAAGAAGAAATGGTAGAGAAGGAAAGGCAGGGAGCTTAATTAGTTCAAGAAAGCCGGTTTGCTATCCTACACGTGGGGACGGGAATGGGGTGATTAAAAGAGGTGGAGAAAAGAGTGGAAAGATAGAGAGAAAACACATAACACAGCATACACACAAACGTGCAGCGGGTTACAAGTCCACCACGCTCGCGAGGTAAAAGAGATCACTGTCACAGCCGCTTCTCCAATTTGGTTTTTTTCTTAGAAATTTCAGGTGTGTGAATAGGCGACGATGAGATTTCTATCACTTCAGTGGTTCGTTCCAGTTTGCTAATAAAGATGCGAACAAGCTTCTCGACGCGCGATCCTTGTGTGCATGCATGTGGTTCGGAGTAAGAAGACATCGCCCGGCACGGAATTCGTTACTCTCTCTTTGAAGCCAAGTATATCGTCAAGAAATTATACTATGCCCCGCAGCTTGTTTAATAGACCAACGCTTATCCTGATCATTCCAACGCTGTTGCTGCAAGTATCACCCTGTAGCTGTCACTGCGAAAAAGCTCCGCATAATATTTTGTTTCACTCTTGTTGAAGGGCAGTAAACGACTTCAGCTGATGATGTGGAATTGCGACAATACCTTAAGTGTGCGGATGGCCCCTCGCGTTTGATTCGCCGGTGGCATCTGGGGAGGGTCGAAAATCCCCACGCTGTAGATTCCCTCATCCCAGAGTGGTTGCAGTGGATTCGGCTCGGTGACTTTCAAGTCTTCCTCCGCCGACTGTAGGTAGCTGCATGTAATGACATGAGCCGTGGTGACATTGTCAGTAAGATTTCAATATGTATGTTAAAAAAGACACTTCAAAAAAAACATCACTTGAATCGAAGTGTATGAACGCATCATTTGGCAATTAAAAAATTTCACAAGAAACTTGATCAGAGACTTTAACGAGGCAACAAAGATAAATATTGAGAAGTTTCTATTGATAAAACGCACCATTAGAACTCGAATGTCATAAGCTTCATGGTTGTAAGTTCGTTATTAGTGGAAAAAAAAATCAAGGCTCAAGTTTTGTTTTTAAATGTCGCACTGTAATATCCGCGCGTGACGTAAACCATTTTACAACCCAATTTAAGCGACATTGACACGATGAAATCTTCTGAGACTTCGTATGCAAAGTCTATGGCACCTATACATTACGATGTACTTTAAATTTATCAATTAGAAGTAGACACCTTCAAAAATTAATGACGTCATAATGTTTGACGCGGGAATCTCAAGGTGGCGCCTCCACCCTCAGCTTCTTTTTGCGCGTCTTCTTGCTTACCAAGTGTCGTGTCGTGTTAATAGTGGTGTTTTCGGGATTGCGAAATGGTATTTTGCTAATACGCAAAAAGGCGTCTTGCTCTTCAGTGTCCTCTTAAACTTACTTTAGACACACGCACACACCGTCACACTCACTCGCCTGCCTTCGCTTCTCGGTGGAGTCCTAAACTGCCACTCGATGAAAGCCAAATTGTGAGAAGTCTTCGGCTCCTATCTTCATTTGCAGCAATTTCTAATTTACGCCCACTACTAAAGATGCCGCCACAGACGCGAAAATTCCTGCGAAGTGAGCTTGCTAACGCTAGCACGTTGATAACTGTCGGGGTTTTACGCGTAAATGACACAATATCATAATGACAGACGCTGTAGTGGAGACCTACGTAAATTTTGATTTCTTTAGCACGCACTTAAGTCTGAGAACACAGGCCTCCATTCCCTCTCCATCGAAGTGGAACCGCCAAGGCCAGAATTTGTTTCCGCGACCTTCGAATCAGCAGCCGATTACGGTGAATCAGCAGAATCATTGTACGGTGAATGGAAAGGAGGGTCGAAAATCTCCACGCTAAAAATTTCGTGGTGAGTGGTTGCAGTGGACTTGGCTTTTTAACCTTCAAGTCTTTTTCCGCTGACGGCAGGTAGCTACGACACGAGCCGAATATTGTCAGACCAAAAAAAAAAAATGTGATTACTGGTGGACCATTACACGTATATGTAATTGAGTTACGCAAGACTATAAAGTTCCGGGAAAGTAATCGATTGTATTACAAAAATGCACCAACATGTAATTGATTACAAGTAATCGGCCACTTGTAACGCGTTACGTACAAGCCTGCCATATTGCAAGCTATCTACTACTACTCTGCATTAACGCCAACTCACTTGAAGGAGAAGCCAACCCCGAGGTGCGTGCCTCGGTAAGCGGGGTGGTTGTTGATGAAGTTGCTCAGGCTCTTGCTGAAGGTTGCCTGTCGCGAGAGCATGTTGCGGCCGTCCTTGTAGAGGGAGTCGAAGAAGATGTAGTCGCAGAGGCCGTCATCCGGGAAGGCGTCCGGTGTGCTCGCCCTCTCTCCCATGATGCAAACCATGGGCATCTTGTCGTTGACTGCATCACCGATACCCGAACGTAGTCAGGAGTCATGAATTTATTAGGTAATGATTGGCGACGTCCCCCATCGCCAAACTAGGGTGCAGTAAAACCTCAGTGATACCAGTCTCGCGGGGTAGAGAAAATATTCATATTATGCGAAAGTCGTATCACCAGAAAACATGAAAAATCAGTACGCGAGAGATCAAAGCTGGCGTGCTCCTTTTCATTTATTGTTTCTCAGAACCACAGCATCATCATGATCGCTCTGAATAAGTAATTCGCTAGACGTGAACGTTCATACTTGTCGTCGTTGTTATACGGCGCGTGTGCGAAACCAGATTTGTTGAGACCCCTGACTACCAGTAGTCTTAGTACTCTTTTTCTCTTGGCAACATAGTAACGAAAACGAGCTATAAAGCACTTTGCATAAAACCGATGAAGTCTTCTGGGGGTAATGTGAGAAAGTTGGAAAACATATGTCTTGATAATTCTTAGTATTCGCAGTATACTGGTCAGAAAGCTTGGCGTTTTGTACGCTGAACCCTCACTTACCTGTAACAATATTGACGTTTAAAATGTCTTGCGATAGCGAGATGAATCAAAATGTGGTAGCAATAAAATACTATTACACGAAAGGAAAATTTATGGCAATAACGAACCTTGCGGCTCTCCGCAGAACTCATTTGCTAAGTGTGTGCTCTAATGTAGGGCCCTTTGAAAATAGAGAGTTAAACACTATAGTGTGTAGTAGGGTCTTTTAGCAAGGTTGTAAATATACTGTGTCACAATTTGAAGTGATTGTTCACACTAGTGCTATAAGTGTGGCTTTTTGTACGTCGAACCCCTATTTACCTGTTACAATAGCGACGTACACAAAAGTGTTTTAGAAATTGTATTGAAGAACGTTTTAGCCGTATCTATCATCACGTGCAATCAGACATTCACTTAAATCAAAGTGACTTGCTTCCTTCAGGGCATCAGTGACTAGGCGCCTGGATGTCTCGTGTTGGTGTAGTGGAATGTCATTGGTGTGGCGGCCTGGCTCCCATCAGCTTCTAAGTTGCGCGGCTTCTTGTCGGGTCGGTTTTGCGTTCAATTCTGGACCTTTGAGTTATTGCGGTGTTACGCCTAAATGCCACAATAGCATAATGACGGACGCCGTAGTGGAGACCTACGTAAATTTCGACCATCAGGTATTTTGATTTCTTTAGCATGCACTTAGGTCTGAGAACACAGGCCTCCATTCCCTCTCCATCGAAGTGGAACCGCCAAGGCCAGAATTTGTTTCCGCGACCTTCGAATCAGCAGCCGATTACGGTGAATCAGCAGAATCATTGTACGGTGAATGGAAAGGAGGGTCGAAAATCTCCACGCTAAAGATTTCGTGGTGAGTGGTTGCAGTGGACTTGGCTTTTTAACCTTCAAGTCTTTTTCCGCCAGCGGCAGGTAGCTACGACACGAGCCGAGATATTGTCAGACCAAAAAAAAAGTAATTGATTACTGGTGGACCATTCCACGTATATGTAATTGAGTTACGCAAGACTATAAAGTTCCGAGAAAGTAATTGATTGCATTACAAAAATGCACCAACATGTAGTTGATTACAAGTAATCGACCACTTGTAACGCGTTACGTACAAGCCTGCCATATTGCAAGCTGCCTACCACTGCCCTGCACGAACGGCAACTCACTTGAAGGAAAAACCAACTCCCAGGTGCGTGCCTCGGTAAGCGGGGTGGTTGTTGATGAAGTTGCTCAGGCTCTTGCTGAAGGTTGCCTGTCGCGAGAGCATGTTGCGGCCGTCCTTGTAGAGGGAGTCGAAGAAGACGTAGTCGCAGAGGCCGTCATCCGGGAAGGCGTCCGGTGTGCTCGCCCTCTCTCCCATGATACAAACCATGGGCATCTTGTCCACAACTGTATTTCCGATACCCGAACGTAGTCAGGAGTCATGAATTTATTAGGTAATGATTGGCGACGTCCCCCATCGCAAAACTAGGGTGCAGTAAAACCTCAGTGATACTAGTCTCGCGGGGTAGGAAAAATATCCGTATCATCCGAATGTAGTATCACCGGAAAACATGGAAAATCAGTACGCGACAAATGAAAACTGGCGTACTTTTTTCATTTGTTGGTTTTCAGAACCCGAGCAGCATCATGATCACTCTGAATAAGTCAGTCGCTAGATGTGAACGTTCATACTTGTAGTCGTTGTTATACGGCGCGTGTGCGGAACCAGATTCGTTACGACCCCTGCCCGCTAGTGGGCTCTTTCTTATCTTAGCACGCTTTTTCGCATGGCCACACAGTACCGATGCAGAAGCAACCTAAAAAGCACTTCGCATAAAATCGATAAAAGCCAAATATTTTTGAAACGCTGTCCTTTGTTGTTATTTTCTTATCGCGAGATGTTTGTTCGCTGAAGGTTTACTCGAGAGGACTGTTCAACATTCGAGTCTTCAAATAGAACAGTTGAGCGAAGTGCACGTCCTCAACAATCGAGCGCGTTAACGTTGTGAGACCAAGCTCATTCGCGAAGACCATCCTCAAACCGCGGAGTGGAACCATGAGATTGAATAAATAGAAAAATGAAAATGGGTTGGAGCCCATGCGGCAAGAATTCTCAAATGATGAGTGATAGATTGCCACTATCCCTCAGGAGGAAGGTTTATAGCAGCTGCATCTTAGCGGTACTTATCTGCGAAATAGGAACCTGGAGGATTACAAAGATGGCTCAACTTAAGTTGAGTACGACGCAGCGAGAAATGAAAAGGAAAATGGTAGGTGTAACCTTAAGGGATAGGAAGAGAGCAGAGTGGGTCAGGGAACAAACCGGTGTTAAGAATATCATAGTTGAAATCAAGAAGAATTATAACATGCGTCGAGCACGTAGCCCGTAGACACGTTAACCCCTCTGTTTGACGCGGGAATCTCAAGGTGGCGCCTCCACCCTCAGCTTCTTTTTGCGCGTCTTCTTGCTTACCAAGTGTCGTGTCGTGTTAATAGTGGTGTTTTCGGGATTGCGAAATGGTATTTTGCTAATACGCAAAAAGGCGTCTTGCTCTTCAGTGTCCTCTTAAACTTACTTTAGACACACGCACACACCGTCACACTCACTCGCCTGCCTTCGCTTCTCGGTGGAGTCCTAAACTGCCACTCGATGAAAGCCAAATTGTGAGAAGTCTTCGGCTCCTATCTTCATTTGCAGCAATTTCTAATTTACGCCCACTACTAAAGATGCCGCCACAGACGCGAAAATTCCTGCGAAGTGAGCTTGCTAACGCTAGCACGTTGATAACTGTCGGGGTTTTACGCGTAAATGACACAATATCATAATGACAGACGCTGTAGTGGAGACCTACGTAAATTTTGATTTCTTTAGCACGCACTTAAGTCTGAGAACACAGGCCTCCATTCCCTCTCCATCGAAGTGGAACCGCCAAGGCCAGAATTTGTTTCCGCGACCTTCGAATCAGCAGCCGATTACGGTGAATCAGCAGAATCATTGTACGGTGAATGGAAAGGAGGGTCGAAAATCTCCACGCTAAAAATTTCGTGGTGAGTGGTTGCAGTGGACTTGGCTTTTTAACCTTCAAGTCTTTTTCCGCTGACGGCAGGTAGCTACGACACGAGCCGAAATATTGTCAGACCAAAAAAAAAAAATGTGATTACTGGTGGACCATTACACGTATATGTAATTGAGTTACGCAAGACTATAAAGTTCCGGGAAAGTAATCGATTGTATTACAAAAATGCACCAACATGTAATTGATTACAAGTAATCGGCCACTTGTAACGCGTTACGTACAAGCCTGCCATATTGCAAGCTATCTACTACTACTCTGCATTAACGCCAACTCACTTGAAGGAGAAGCCAACCCCGAGGTGCGTGCCTCGGTAAGCGGGGTGGTTGTTGATGAAGTTGCTCAGGCTCTTGCTGAAGGTTGCCTGTCGCGAGAGCATGTTGCGGCCGTCCTTGTAGAGGGAGTCGAAGAAGATGTAGTCGCAGAGGCCGTCATCCGGGAAGGCGTCCGGTGTGCTCGCCCTCTCTCCCATGATGCAAACCATGGGCATCTTGTCGTTGACTGCATCACCGATACCCGAACGTAGTCAGGAGTCATGAATTTATTAGGTAATGATTGGCGACGTCCCCCATCGCCAAACTAGGGTGCAGTAAAACCTCAGTGATACCAGTCTCGCGGGGTAGAGAAAATATTCATATTATGCGAAAGTCGTATCACCAGAAAACATGAAAAATCAGTACGCGAGAGATCAAAGCTGGCGTGCTCCTTTTCATTTATTGTTTCTCAGAACCACAGCATCATCATGATCGCTCTGAATAAGTAATTCGCTAGACGTGAACGTTCATACTTGTCGTCGTTGTTATACGGCGCGTGTGCGAAACCAGATTTGTTGAGACCCCTGACTACCAGTAGTCTTAGTACTCTTTTTCTCTTGGCAACATAGTAACGAAAACGAGCTATAAAGCACTTTGCATAAAACCGATGAAGTCTTCTGGGGGTAATGTGAGAAAGTTGGAAAACATATGTCTTGATAATTCTTAGTATTCGCAGTATACTGGTCAGAAAGCTTGGCGTTTTGTACGCTGAACCCTCACTTACCTGTAACAATATTGACGTTTAAAATGTCTTGCGATAGCGAGATGAATCAAAATGTGGTAGCAATAAAATACTATTACACGAAAGGAAAATTTATGGCAATAACGAACCTTGCGGCTCTCCGCAGAACTCATTTGCTAAGTGTGTGCTCTAATGTAGGGCCCTTTGAAAATAGAGAGTTAAACACTATAGTGTGTAGTAGGGTCTTTTAGCAAGGTTGTAAATATACTGTGTCACAATTTGAAGTGATTGTTCACACTAGTGCTATAAGTGTGGCTTTTTGTACGTCGAACCCCTATTTACCTGTTACAATAGCGACGTACACAAAAGTGTTTTAGAAATGTATTGAAGAACGTTTTAGCCGTACTCTATCATCACAGTGCAATCAGACATTCACTTAAATACAAAGTGACTTGCTTCCTTCAGGGGCATCAGGTGGCACGTAAGGCGCTCTGGATGTCGTCGGTGTTGGTGGTACCGTCGGTGTCATTGGTGTGGGAGGAGGTGGCGTCCGCTGTCCTGAAGTTGTCGGGCCTTGGTCGGGTCGGTTGATGACAATTTCGACGCTTTGAGTTAAAACTGGGCCACCACGTTTGCTACTTGACTTATCGCTGATGACCGCGTCCGTGGGCTGCTCTCTACCACCTGTGGACACGAATGACTTCACTGTTTACCTGTCTCAGCATTAACTCGGATAACGAACGAAAACTGTAAGACAAACTCTAGACATTATTGATTTTTTTAATGCATTGATTGATTGATATGTGGGGTTTAATGTCCCAAAACCACCATTTGATTATGAGAGACGCCGTAGTGGAGGGCTTCGGAAATTTCGTCCACCTGGGGTTCTTTAACGTGAACCCAAATCCGAGCACACGGGCCTACAACATTTCCGCCTCCATCGGAAATGCAGCCGCCGTAGCCGGGATGATTTTCTTATTAATGCAAATGACCGTAAATTGGCCGGAACGCGTGGCTAGATCATGGTGGAAATGAAAAGATTGCGAATTATGGCGACAAATTCAAACATGATTTCAGTAATCTCAGTGGGAATTTCATGTTGAAATGGTGTTTAAAGGTTACGAAAAAAAAAATTGGCAGATCCCGCACACATTTGCAACCGATGTTACGTGAAGCATGCGGATGGAAGGTGAGCGTGTTGTAATGTTTTTATTGAGCGAAACATTACGAAGTGGTACTATAGATATGCACAAATGCACGCACAGATGTTCAATAGCAGCATATGTTTTCAGGAACAATGCCTACAGCAACATTCACATTAGTAACACTAACAGCAGTAAGCTGATATGAAGTGACAGTGCTCGCGAGTATGAAAGCCTCAGACACTGCCGCATAAAACACTTCAGCAGGCGGCACCTGCAGTCAACAGGCTCCGAAACGCGCAGGAAAAGCTTGCGCATTTTTCCTGCGCGTGACCAACCTCCTTCCACGCGCTGTGACGTCAACTCGGCGATCGGTGACGTCACGCAGCACGTAGCTCGTCAATTGGTCCAAACCAGGTTTCAGCGAACAGTAATGAAGTCAACGTCACCGAGTAGACGTCACTGCACGTGGAAGGAGGTTGGTCATGCGTAGGAAAAATGTGCCAGCTTTTTCTGCGCGTTTCGGAGCCTGTTGACTGACCCTTAAACCCGACGTGACAACTGTATATCAGATGAGTGGATATGTAACGGCTATAAAATTGGGTAGCCCGGCACTGCCAGCACAATTGACACTCCACAAACATTAGGATGTATTTGAAAAGTAGTTCCGAGACCTGGCGTGTCTGTGGTAGAATACTTGATGACCACGCAGCAGGGTTCAATTTCTGCTGGGACCCTATTTTTTCGAATTTGTCGGGTCAATGCTGCCGTTGTCAGCTTTTTTTTTTAACGCTCACGCGTTAAAGTAAGCAACCACCTCTTCGACAGTGCGAGCCTTCGTCGGTCTCCCCACGTCTGCGTCTGGCGACGTGCGTGCCGAGTGCAGGGGAACTATCCTCGCGGTGTCCACTTGGTGCACATGTTCTTTGCGCCCTCCACTGATTAACTGGAGCTCGGCGAGCAGAGCGCGCCTGTTGCCGGTATTTCTTCCGCAGCGTCATTTTCAACGCCATGCAGCTTTATCAACTGTCTACACAAATGAGAAATACCAAATATGTTTCGCCACAACGAATATGTTACGCCCCAGAGATCTGCTTCTGGATGTGCATCTCGGAGGCCATGCATGAACTTTAATCACGTAAGTCTTTGAATTAGGTTTAACGCGACCGCCCGCCTGATGCGTTTCGAAGATTTGAATTTGAATTTTATTTATTTCAGACAACCCGCATACACAGTTGCCTAGCCTAGGGGATTGGCGTAAAGGCAAAGAAAGCGTGATAAAGCGCCAACCTCCGGTGTGCACACATACATAAGCGGAAAGAATATACAGCAGAACGAAATTTAATGTATACAATAGCATTAAACATTAACAATTTTTTTCTGACATCAAGCCATTTGACAAAAATGTACATAATGATGATTAGCACAAAAGATAATCATGTACATAATGATGATTAGCACATAAAAGATAATCAGAGACTATTTATGCACAACTATGGCAGCCAAGATACAAAAAATAATAAAAAATACAGGTATCATCCTCATTAGCAAGTTACACAAAATAAGCAGATGAATCGGAAGAAGTATGAAAGTCTGAGTTTTTAGGAGGAATGCGTGTATCTTCTTTTTGGTGACATAAATGGAGCAACTTTGTTGAATTAATGTCATCACAGTGGGGTGTTCATTAAGGAAGTGGGGAATTCGGTAAGTTAGCTTTTGTCTATCGTAGTTAGTACGAAACGTATCTTTCTTGAGGCTGATGTGTCGTAAATTATGACTGTGGTCCCACTCGTGAAACTTCATCAGAAATTCAGTTCGATTACATTTAACTTCACAATTTACGATCATCCCTAAGTTTTCATATCCGATAATATTAATGACTAGCATTTCATGCTTCTCAAAAAAAAGGGGGGAGGGGGCGGCTGTGTGCGATAGAAACAGTAGGAGTTCAATTAATCGCACTGCTCGTTTTTGCGATCGATATAAATAGTTGAGGTTAGTTTTTGCCGTTGTTCCCCATATAAAAAAACAATAGGAAAGTGTGAATGTTTTGTTGCGTAATAAATCTGTCTTTTTAGCCATACTCGTAATAAGCAGCGTAGCGTGCATAGTATACCAACTGCTGGAGAGATTTTTTTCGTAATTTATAGGCACAGACCAATCTAAATATTCGTGAAAGAAGACACTGAAGAATTTGAGAGACGTAACGTGTTCAATAGGTTGCCCATGAAAGCTAATAATATTTTTGCTATTGCTACCATTGCACTTTCGCTGCTGAGTTTCTCTAAACACATTCATACGCAAGTTCAGACTTGTTAAGTTTAAGAGTCCTGTCACTGCACATTTCGCCCACTTTCTTTCTCGTTACGCTGGGAATGTGCTGACGGGTTCGGTGCGTCGACGGTGTCAAACTATGACGTCATGTCTCACCGTATTTATTGACGTCATGACTTTCCCACAATTTAATGTGACACGTTTTTTTTTTTCGTTTATCAAGCGTCTCTTCGCGCCGAGCGTGGTGATTTCGTAATCCCCCCCCCCCCCCAAAAAAAAAAAAAAACAAATTTGCTTATATCAAAACAATCATTTTTCTCCTTAGCCTCTCTAATGGGCTTCTAATTTTAAGCACAGAGGTGTACCCTGAGTTTCTTTAGGTTATCAATCTTGAATTGAGCTGTGGAAGCGCACTTTCTTGCTCCCCTATGTTCCGCCGAGTTGTGATTATTGTGGTCATTGAATCTTAGAATTCCACTTGCGCTTTTTTGGCTTGGTTCCATTTGTGAAATTTTTTCCTCGGTGTTGATTTCTGAAAGTAGCGCCTGACTTTGTCCTCCATGCTTTGTCGTGTATCCTAACAGTGTGCATAAATAAATAAAAAAAGGCTCTTCATAAAAAAAAACCATCCACCGTTGCTTTTGACCGAAACCTCGGGCCTCAATCATGGCAGCGTCTCTAATAATCATATCTATATGGTTTTCGAACGTGTGACACTAATTATTATTATTATTATTATTATTATTATTATTATTATTATTATTATTATTATTATTATTATTATTATTATTATTATTATTATATTATTGATCTTGGCAGAATGACAGATTACGTGTTCATAGAGCATGGCATATTAGGTGTGAGGCTTGAAAAGGTGGCGCTTAATAATCAGTGGCATACATAAATTTTCAGGTGTGAGAAAGAGTTGCTCACCAAGGCTTCCTATGAGGATCACGGCCGCCACGGACATGGCGACGAGGAGGCAGACTATCGTGCACAGCAACACTGTTGCCAGCCACATATTGTTTCTGCATGAAACAAACAAAAGTGCCGTAAGTACATTCGGGGTTAATACTCAGAGAGGCAACACGAAGTACCGCGAGCCGAAAAAGACAAGCTAAGGAAAGCGCTACAAAATTTTATCACTGCCGAATGGCTTTGTCGGCTTTTGTTCTCAACATTTTGATTAGATTAGTTCACTTAACATGACTTACCTTTAAGCATGTCGGTATCTGTTCACATTATAACAGCATTAGGAACTACATGGTAAAGCATTTTACAGAAATAAGAATGTACCGTGTCTGTAACAAACAAGCTTACGATATTCATTTAACAAATCAAAATATTGGGCGTGGAAGCACGGCCGGAGCGATGTTCTTACGCCTCTTGTTCGTTGCGCAGATCGTCACGGTTTGCCCTTGGCTGAGCGCCGTCCCCGTGTCGCAGTCCTGTACTGCTGCCTCGAGTAGCAACCCGGTTATGGCGGACTTGTTTCGCTGTCCCACCGGTATCTCGAGCCTGCTATCATCACGGAACGCAACCAGCTCTGCCACAACGAAGCTATCGCAAGATACTCTCGGACTCAGCCTACCAGCATCTACGTCATTGCTCCACCCCCCGTCAAGCCATACAAAAGGGCGTCCCACGGACCACCTTGCCAGTTGGCATGGAAGCACGGCCGGAGCGATGTTCTTACGCCTCTTGTTCGTTGCGCAGGTCAGTCATCCTTCCTTTCTGACCTGTAAATCCTACAAGTCTGACAACCGTTTTATTGTCGTGGTTCCATGCCCAGGAGCCGTTCTTGAACCTTTTTGTGCATTGTTTTTGGTGATATGCGGGGACATCGCGCAAAATCCCGGGATGCCAGACGAATTACTGAAATTAGTTAAGGAAACCAACGAGCGCTGTATAAGGATTGAGTCTAATCAATCCAGCATGGCAAAGGCGATTGACGAACTAAAACGTGGCCATGAATAGATGGTATCTACTGTTGCGAATATCAGCACCCGCCTAGAAGCTGTTGAAAAGCAGGCTGCTAGTCTTGAGCTCTGCCAGCTAGACCAGGCTGGTGCTGATGTTCCAAGGTGCCGTCTGCGTGAAGAAATAACCATGTTACGCGCAAAGCTTGATGAGGCAGAAGATCGATCGAGGCGAGATAACTTGCTGTTTTTCGGAATTAAAGACAGTCCTAAAGAAAGCTGGCAGGAATCTGAAGGCCAGATTATCTCGTTTTCTTCTGAGATACTGCAGCTGCAAATTCCTGCAACCGACATTGCGCGTGCGCATCGGATAGGCCAGTATTCAGTTGACAAAAACCGTCCCATTGTAGTTAAATTTTCTTCTTTCAAAACTAAAGAACTGATTCAAGCAAAAAGATACTTGCTAACTAACACAGATTTTAACATAAGAGAAAATTTCTCTCTTTCTACGCGCATTGCACGTAAAAAGCTGCTTGACTTCGGCAAAGGCTTGAAAACTTCGTACAAACTGCGCCACAACAAGCTTATTGCAGACGGGAAACACTACCGGTACTGTGCAGATGCAGATTCTGTTCTTGAAGTTAGTGCAGTTGTTTCCTCTCTTCCTGCGGTTGCCTCTCCGGATGTTCCGTCTGGCTCTACATCACCGAGGTCGACGCGTTCGGGACGTGTGTATAGTCAGCCCAACGGTAGCTAGGATAGTGTGAGGGGTAGTGGCTGTACGCGCAATGTTTCTGTTCTGTATACTAACATCCGCAGCCTATATCAAAAGAAGGATAGACTTAACGCATTAATCAATGATTCTGAAGCCGATATCGTCGTACTGACGGAGACTTGGCTCACGAGCAAAATATCGGTGGATGAGTTATTTCAGTGTGACAAAAATTTTGTGGTATATCGACGTGATCGCAGTGACAGGACAGGTGGTGGTGTACTAATCGCAATCAGTGACCAGCTAAAATCTTTCGCTGTCTCTGTAACTACAGACCTTGAAATTATCTGGTGCTGCTTAACGTTCAATTATAAGAAGATTATTCTTGGCGCCGCTTATCGGTCTCCATCCTTTGCTACCGGTTTTTGTGAAGGTCTTCACGATAGTTTGAATCAAATTGTGGTATGATATCCCGGAGTAGAAATTGTTTTGGTTGGTGACTTTAGTTATCCCAATATTGAATGGCTGCACTCCACTCCTTTAGTCGAACCTGCATCTGCTGATGCATCATCGTTTCTCGACGTTTGCTCCCTTTTTAACTTATCCCAGCTTGTCGATCAGCCAACCCGTGTAACACCGAAATCATCGTCTTTGCTTGATCTCGTCCTGTCATCTGCCCCAAATATTATTTCGTCAATAACACACATCCCCAGCTTGAGCGACCATGATGTATTGCAGTTCGCTCTTTCCCTTCCTGCCACAAGAAAACAGAAGCGCATAAAAAGCATCAGGGACTACAATAGAGCCAACTTCGAAGCTATTAATACGGGGCTTTGTATTTTTCTCTATAGCTTACTGCCACGTTATAGAGAACTAAGCGTCGATTACATATGAAATTCCCTCAAACAACAGGTCTATCAATTAATCAACAAACATATACCGTTGCGGCGCGTTTATAGTAATACTAATGCTCCCTGGTTTACCCGTTATTTGAAACGATTGTCTAACAAGAAAGCCAGGCTCTATCGTACTGCCAAGAAATCTACTGGGCCGCAACGCTGGTCAGCCTACAAATTAGCAGCCGCATCTTACACCAAGGCCCTTCAAACTGCAAAACGTACCTTTTTTCAGTCAACTCTACCGTTACTGTTAAAGACAAATCCTAAGCGTTTCTGGAGCATAATGAAGCCTAAAAACGACACCACAATAATCCTGGTTGATAATCGCGGTGTACCAGTTTCTAGCCATCTCTGCGCATCGCTGTTAAATAATAGCTTCGCCAGGTCTTTTTGTAACCCGGTTGTAGATAATTTTCCTGATCTTCAGTGTGTAAATTTTTTCCCAATGGACCCTATAGTTTTCGATCGAACTGGAATTTCTGGCGTCATCAGTAACCTGAAACTGTCTTCTTCATGTGGCCCTGACGGTATTAATTCAAAATTTCTGAAGAATACTAAAGAGTATATGTCGATTATATTATATTGCCTTTACACTAAATGTTTCGATGACGGTTACTTGCCTAAAGATTGGAAAACAGGCCGGTTGGTACCCCTTCACAAATCAGGCGACGCACATTTGTTTTGTTTGCTGCTGTTCGGTTACCGTTCATTTGTGTATCGCAGATTCGTTGTGCCATGTTGTAATATTTTTTTTCTCGGTATTTTCTTTGTGTGTTAGATCGTCATTACGGTATTTTTTTTGTCGCGGTGTTTCCTTGTTTGATTTTTTGATTCCTTGTTTGCTTTGTCGCGGTGCTTCCTTTTTTTTTAGATATTGTGTAAGCGTTGTCATTTACACGTTGTTCTCGAGTGTTGTACGTATGTACTGAAGGTGATTTGTTTTTCACGTTTCAATTGTATTTTTTGTCTTCTAAACCCACTCCCCTCTATAATGCTGTATGCCTTGAGGGTACAATAAATAAAAAATAAAAGATACTCATATTAGGAAGGGCTATAAAATGTGTAAACATCCTTATCAATGAAAAAGTGAAGGCTGCAAGCATCCAGGAAGCATCAGTTCAGCATCGAAGGATGAAATTACCCGGTGCATAATGGTAAACATATTGTCCGAAGAACTATGTTTATTCATTTATTTTAGTCATTTATTTGTTTACTAATTTATTTATTTGCAGTATTGCCAGTCTATATTGAGGCTGTAGCAGGTGAGTAACGCGCAAAAATACCATAACTGCTCAAAGCAGTAACAAATCAGAAACACAGAAGAAAAAGAGTGACGTCAACGTTGCACTTGCTGCATGGGCAATTTACCCTACCAAATACACGAAAAAATACATGTGAGCACATGAAATTATTCGCAGTATGTGCTTGTGGGAAGGGCGGTGTACTTACGGGAGCTTGTTCTCTTTCTCTTCTGCAGGAAGACATGCAGGGAAAAAGAATGTTGCAGATGCGCAGCTTGAGTGAAGCAATGATTGCGATAGCAACGCGATGGAATGTCATACGGAGTAAAGCTATGAGCAAACTTTTTTTAGCATCCATCCTGGCTCATCTCATTGAAGCTTAGGCCCAAGGAAGCACGGCCGCTGTCGCGAGTGAAGCATCCTACGTGCTATCGTTTCAAAGCAAATGGACTGCGAAAACGTAGCCGGCACAAAGGTATGAGCCGTATTCTGATCCTTGTGACGATAGGGAGCTCGCGACTGTGCCCAGTATATTAAGGTATATATGCATATACTGCCCGAATGGCTCAGCCCCTTTTCATTAATGGCGACTGGCCGGGGTTATCAGGTTCGGCTACCTGGTGCCGATTTGACCTCTATTTCTGGGCCACTGTTATGCTATGTTTTAAACGCGAAAGAGTTCTTAACGAACTTCGGCGACATTGAGCGTATCTATCTATCTATCTATCTATCTATCTATCTATCTATCTATCTATCTATCTATCTATCTATCTATCTATCTATCTATCTATCTATCTCTATCTATCTATCTATCTATCTATCTATCTATCTATCTATCTATCTATCTATCTATCTATCTATCTATCTATCTATCTATCTATCTATCTATCTATCTATCTATCTATCTATCTATCTATCTATCTATCTATCTATCTATCTATCTATCTATCTATCTATCTATCTATCTATCTATCTATCTATCTATCTATCTATCTATCTATCTATCTATCTATCTATCTATCTATCTATCTATCTATCTATCTATCTATCTATCTATCTATCTATCTATCTATCTATCTATCTATCTATCTATCTATCTATCTATCTATCTATCTATCTATCTATCTATCTATCTATCTATCTATCTATCTATCTATCTATCTATCTATCTATCTATCTATCTATCTATCTATCTATCTATCTATCTATCTATCTATCTATCTATCTATCTATCTATCTATCTAGCCGCTTACGTTTGACTGCTCTCGTGTTCGCCCCCTTAACTTGGCGTGAACCGAAAATAGCATGGGAGGGTAAATTGGTTTGACGAATATGACGTGTCGGTCAAAACAGGAATAATGTCACAATCCCGTCGTGTACGTCGTCAAACACTTCAGTGGCACATACCCACGGGTGTGCATGTGCCACTGATATGCGTGTGTGCATCCCAGGCGATTGACACTTAATATCTACTGAGGAACGACGAGGATACACAGGGGAAGTTTTAACGCATGAGCGTTACCTGACATGGGTACCATCAGCCCGAAGAAAGAAAAGAATGAATGTCAGCGTCCCAGCTTGGATCAAACCCAAGCATTCGGCGTGGCTATGAAGCATTCTATACCGCAGAGCTGCACCAGGTCTCAGAGATACTTTGCAAATGGACGCTAATTTTCGTTAAACATCAATAGTGGTTGAAATGCTGCCTATCTAAATTTACAAACATTACATATGTACACCTTTGATACAGCCACCCCGTCGGGTTAACGTCAATTAGGTGCCATACGCTGAGGTTGATTTATGTAGCAGCGTCCAGGGCCAGTATCTTCGCGAACATCAGTGCTTCATATCAACTTCTGGTGTTGCTGATACACATGTTCTTGTTGGCATCGTTGCGCAAGTGCAAACAACTGGTTATATAAGCATCCGCAACTCTTCAACATATGTTTGTGCGTGTGACGTTTAAACATATATTTAGCGTTATTTCATGACGTGTCACTCAATTAAAAAATTGCGACACGCTCCCCTTTTCTCAGCATGCTTCGCACAACGTCTATTCCCAAGGTAAGTGGGATCTGCCTATTTTTTTTTCTATTTTGCTTCCGCAATTTAGTACTAGGGATTGATATGGTTCACACCAAGGTTTCATTTACGTACCGGCTGCGACCGCTACCAGCTTGACAGGTGCCACAGGTGCTACAACCGGCGGTTGTGCTACAGCTGCTGGCTCGAAGGCCGGGTCGTGGGCCACTGATTGCTCGAACAGCATGCTGGCAACTTAACTGGCCACCTGAAATGAAAAGTTAGCAGCGTGTTACTCTCCCCCACTAGAGCCATCAGAATTTTTCCTCTTCCTTATTAAGCAGTGACCTCTATTGAAGCACGCTCGACGAATCTCAATGGCTAACGCTCGTTTCCGGAGGTGATGCTTTTGTAACACTTTACCAGCGCCTGCCGAAAAAACGTGCAGCGCACTAATGAAGACTCATTAGTGGGAAGAGAAATGCGTGTAACGGTCGAATTCTCAGCTGAAAGGTCCGAAGCTAATGTACTTAGGCATACGCTACTTTGAAAATCCTCTATAGTTCGATACAACTTAATGGAACACTAAATACGAAAACGCTTTTTCGTGCATTAAATTACAATTCGACAATCCCAAAAACACCACTCTTACCGCGACACGACACTTGGTAAGTGAGAAAAAACGAATAAAAAAAGCTGCGGGTAAAGACGTCCCCTTGAAGTTCTCGCATCATACACTGTGACGTCATCAATGTTTGAAGGTGTCTACTGGGTCCTACGTGACTTGTAATTCCTAAAATTCAAGGAATAGATAAATTGAATTGTGATCCGTGGGTGCCATAGACTTGGCATACCAAGTCTGAGAAAATTTCATCGGACCAATGCCGCGAGAATACGAAAAATACATCGTGGAATTTCTTGCGTCACGCGTGGAGATTCAGGCCCGATAATAAAAAAAATATAGAACAACCTTCAATTTCTCCGCTAATAATGAACTTATGACAGCGAAACGTATGATATCAGAGTTATCAGAGTGCAGTTTATCGATCTAAAACAACTGATTGTTTCTGTTTAGTGTCCCTTGAAGAAGTCCGTGGCATTTCCTCCTTGAAGGGTGATGCACATAAGTCTGCGCCAACGGGCGCGCACTTCGGACTGACGTCATGATCCCGACTGTCGCTGGCCATGGCGCCTTCGGAGAACATTGCATGAGCCAGATTATTTCTTCGGCCGTCAGGGCAGAGTCTATACGGACGTCTCAAGCTGTACCTTATGGCTTTTTAAATCTTCTACGTTAGGATGGACAACGTGGCGGCAGATGCTGGTTGTCCGTGAGTGGTGGTTGAGAGTGAAGGTGATTGGTACTTCGGTAAAAGGGAGTCCCGTCACGTTGACCCAGTGGCTAAGGTACTTGGCTGCTGACCCGCGGGTCGCGGAATCGAATCCCGGCTGCGGCGGCTGCATTTTCGATGGAGGTGAAAAAGCTGTAGGCCCGTGTGCTCAGATTTGGGTGGACGTTAAAGAAACGCGGGTGGCTGAAATTTCCGGAGCCTTCTGCTACGGCGTTTCTCATAATCTTATGATGGTTTCGGGACATCAAACCTCACGTTTCAATCATTGAAATCAGGTAAAAGTGGAAAAAAATCTAGGGACTTGGTCTCCGACCATCGGCATGCGAGGGGGCATTACTAGGAGAGGGGGATGCAAAGTTGTAGCGTAGCGTGCTCGCATCCACCGCTCATGAAGCTGAAAGGAGAACAATATTCACAATGGATGAATAAAAGTCAACAAAAATAAGCGATGACACGCTTCTCACATTAGGGCCTGTCTTAGGTCTGTGGATTTTCTGGAGTGAAGTTGTGAAGTAAACAGTTCTGTGAATGCAACCTCAGGGACCTTTAGCCACAATTATTGCCGAAAGCTTGCGTAGCCATAACCCTGATGTTTAAGCAGTACCAAGACAGATCTTTGCTGAGTGAAAGTACGGGACACACTTCGCACTCCCTCCTAGGAGGAAAGAGACCCCCCCGTTTTACGCACCAGTTTTTACGCACTCAAGAAAAACACTAGGTTCTTTCGCTGCACTTTGCACCGAAGATCCACTCACCGATTCAAAACAGGAAAACCGTTTGAGCAGCAAGATCCGCCTGGAAAACGATTTGCGCGTTCGGAGACGACAGATCACCCGGGAATGCACGAGTAGTAGAGTGATGATGCTGATAGTTATGCTCGTCCTGACGCTTCTGTTCATGATTTTCGCACGTATACACGAAGAGCAGTACGGGGCCAGAAAATTGGTAGTACTTTAAGAACAAGTCACAGGATCCTTTTCTGTTTTATTCTAAAACGACACAAGGGCGTAAACATCCGGTTTGGCTACCTTATCATCATCAGCTTCATCATTGGAGCTTCATAGATCATGTGTGAATGAGCCAGAGATATTTTTCGATGCCATGCCTGCTGATACTGATCATGAACTGAGATATTCGTAAATGGTAGACAGCTTTAAGACACCCGCTCGTTATGCAGTTCACACGGTGTGAGAACTGGTATGATTTGTCACTACTGCACAGCTATGGTTTAAATTGCAAGAAAGGTTCGGCCATGTGAATTGCCCAACTAGTGTATGGTTTATAGTTTCCCACTCGCTAGAAATAGCTCAGCCATAATTTATAAGCTCCAACGCAAATATTCCAATTCAACTTTTACTTGTGCTTGAAATACAAAGAGGGGCTCTCACAAAAAGGCAACTGCAATGAGTAGCTTGACGAGGTGACAGCCCTTTCAGAATCAGAACAGTAGACAGCTCGTAAGGAAAATAAAAATTGTCACCGTGAAAAAGCTAAGGCGTTACCAGTGTGCGTAGTGTTGGTGCACGAGTTGCCTTACCGATACGCAGTGGTCCTTTTGGTGCTTCGAAGAACGCCGAGTTAAGGTGTTGTAGGTACTTCGCAATCGTGCATGCATCAGACGCTTGTAGAGCGCCTACAATGGGCAATGACAAGCGCACAAGCATTGCTTTTTAGATGCGGAGCATCTTATACTCGCGCCTTGTAGTGCGCCGTCCGCACCGCTTCTCGAACATTCGACAGCTGACGCGCGCGCATGCGCCGTCGCCCACTCTTCCACCATCTGTGCATCCCTTCCTCCTCTACACACCGCGTTCGACATCTACAATTCTCCTGATTCTCCAGTGGACGCGCATGTGGCGTCGCGCTTCGAGAACATTCAACAGCTGACAGTGCATGCGCCGTCGTGCTGTATAATATACTCAAGGTCGGCGCTCGCTCGCTCAGTTGCCGCTCGTCGGTTGGTTTGTACGGCGCGTCGACGTCCAAGGTCGCGGTGAAATGAATTCCAACGAATCCACAAACACAATGATCGACGTCCCTTCGACCAGCGCCGCCCTTTCGCATACGTGTGTACGTGTTCACTGATTTAACACCCCCTCCAACAACCACGTTAACCAATTTAGCCATCGACCCAAGTAAGTCGCAATTTAACACCCCATTTCACAACCACGTTAACCAATTTAGCCATCGACCCAAGTAAGTCGCACTTTAACACCCCGTTAACCAATTATATGGTCCGCATCCTCCTCAGTGTTCCCCCGAGGGAAGCTGCGGGCAATTTTTCATGGCACTGTCGAGGCGTATACGTAATCCAAGCATGAAAACTTAAGCGTATAAGAAAAAGCTGGGCGAATCGGTGCTGGTTCATGATGAAGCATGGGGTACGAACAAAACGGCGTACAAAAATTGTGTTTGGTGCCTAATCCCGAGCTTAAGCGTGCTCCGCGTTTTAAAGCGATTTTTGTTTACGAGTTACTGAGTTCGGTTACCACGATGGCGACGTCATATGCGAAAACCGGCACCGGCTAGCAACAGCTCCTTTATTTTCTTCATTGCCAGAGCAAACGCGCGTTTCTCAACAAGAGCTGTCGGTCTACCTCAGGGAGTAGTCGTGATGCAGCGCTACAATAGGGGTAGCGCTGTTGGCGTCTCGCACGTAATCCCGAGCGCTTTCGCCCGTAGATGCCATAGACGTGTGTCCCTCTACAACGTCATAAGCCTGTAAGATCTGTTCCTTCCTGCTCCTTCTTCGTGGCTCGAAGCAATGTCGCCGCTGCATCACAGCACATTTCATAACAGCGCATGCGCAGTGGCGTTGCAATGACGCTTCCCCATCTGTGGCCCGCATATATTGCGCTAGGAACGGCAACATGCTTTCTCAAGACACCGCATCTTGCAGAGCCAGCGTGACCATCAATATTGTGAACACGAGGAATGCAACACGCTGCCCCACGGATCTGTACACAAATGAACATGACAATTACTTCACATATGATTTCGGTCGTAAGGTACTGCATGATGAGCTCTTTCCCCCATGACTGCAAATCACACGTTAAGGTTACGTAATGGGCGAAGCAGGAAAGTGCTAGAGGAGAGGATGGTGAATGGCTGCATCGAGTCGGTATAGGTGAAATAGAGGAGGCGTTGGCGGCTCTAGGGTCCCGAAATGTGGCGCTAAAAAGTGGGGCGGTCACATGCGTACTTCTTGAGCTGTTTTCCTCCAACAACAGATGCTACCTTGATCATCGGTTTGTCGCCGATCAGCCGCTTCTGATTTTGAGATCTGGTCTTCTATCGAAGTCAATCATTATTTCACGTTGCCGCATTTGATAATTGCATAGACGTGAGTGCATCACCATCCTCATTGCTTATATAAATTGAAGTGTTGCGCTGCTAAGCAGTGATAGGTGGGTACGATTCTAGGCGAAGAAAAAAAAATGGTAGAATTGCGCAATGCGACACACTCTAAAAGAAAGGCAAATATTAAAGAAAAAAAGTCAGAAAGAAAGCGAGGGAAAAAAAACGTAATATCAGCTTCGCACTAGTCGGAACAAGCCCCCCCCCCCCCTTCCCACACACACACAAAGAAAAAAAAAAAAGAGCTGAGCCAGGTGGCATGCCACATTTCTTTATTTTTGTTCCTCTATCTCTGGTTGTTGCATGCCTTTTCTAGGCTTTTAAAGAAATATTCTTTTTGTCTCTGTGACCTCTTTCTCTGTATTTATCTCTACTACTTATTGCCTTTATATATAGATGTTTTCTTTATATCTCTCTTTATCTCTGTCACGTTCTTCACGTGCTTCCCTTCACCAAAAAGGCATCTTCGTTTCACGCTCGCACATGTGTACTCGGTAGAGTGGCTCTGCATATTTCTACGGCACATGCGCACCTTTGAAGTTAGCACGATTGAAAACTGATTGATTTGTGGGGTTTACGTCCCAAAACCACCATACGATTATTAGAGATACCACTGTGGAAGGCTCCGGAAATTTCTACCACCTCAGGTTCTTTAACGCGCGCCCAAATCTGAGCTCGTGTGCCTACAGCATTTTCGCCTCCATCGAAAATGTAGCCGCTGCAGCCGGGATTTGATCCCGCAATAAAGTTACAAATAGCTTAAACAGCCTCGTAGTCAAAGGTACACTAACGAGAGAAAATGATTTTTCTCGTATTAACAAATTACTCTCTAACGATTTCAAAGTGAGGCTTACCACAAGAAAGCAGTTGGTAAGCGAGAAAATGTGCAAAAAAAGAAACCATGGTTTGCGACGTCACCTTAAAATGCCCCAATCAAAACGCCATGATGTTATAAACATTCATGACGTAGACTAGCAACTATACGCCATTTTTAAGCAGTAAAAATAAAGTAAATTGTCTTCTTATAGAGACGTAAACTCAAAATAAAAAAATTCAGGCACTATCATGGCGCCATTGTCGCCAAAATGTGAAAAATACGATTTGAAATTCGTCACATTACACACAGATATCAAAACACGAGAAATCGCTAAGAAACAATGCTCCTTTTCACACTAGACTACATGCCTCTGTTCCCTGAAACTCAAGTACCTTCCAGTGACAAAGATCAGTTGACAAGGGAAGTGAGCGGGGCCTTCCACCTTTTTAAAGGAAAATAGCATCAGCCAAGCATCAGTAGTTCTAAGTGATTGCGATGTCTTTCTTTTTCGGAAGATGACCGGAAACACAACGATTTTCACACGTGGTACGCTATCATATATGTACACTGTCATTTTTTATGAAAGGGAATACACGAGTGCGTGGCCAATACGCTTCGGCGGCTGCATGCAGCGCATTCTAGCGGGAACGAGAGCAACCGCAACCGCTTTTCGCGTCATATAGTGGCGAGCAAGACAACCAGTAATCGGTGATATGGAAGTGTCAGAAAAACTGCAACCCCCTTCCCCTTCAATGTGATTACGCAAGAGACAGGCCTCTTGTGTAATCGCCATGAATGGGGAAGGGTCGAAATCTTGCCGCCAGTTCCATATCACTACATACACAGCTGGGCTAAAAGAGCAACGAGTGCACGTGCAGCTCCTTGATAACCAATGATTGATTGTTTTGCTCGTCACTAGATGACGCGAAAAGAGGCTGTGATTGCTCTCGCTTCCGCTAGAACGCGCTGCAGGCAGCCGCTGGAGTGCGCAGGCCATGCGCTCGCGTGTTCCCTTTCATGAATATTGGCACTGTACAATAACCACGTTTTCTTCAAGATAAACTATCTGCGAGTGTAGCAGTTCCTTTTGTGACACACGTAAACGTAAACATCAACACGTAAATATGTCCACGTAAACATTGCTCTCACTGAAGTTGCACATTTTTTTTTAAATTTTCACACTGTAAATTTGGCCGCATCATTCAGGGACGGCATCGGACGGGAACGTGGCTCAGACAAAACTTCATTCAGCCCTCGTAGTCTGCGCACTCCTTCACGTTAAAGCTCTCGCCGAGATAGAGCCGCATGTAGTCCAACACCTTCTTGATCTGCTTCAGGCGGCTGTGCCGGCCGAATCTGTTCAGGGATGCGCACTCGTTGTCATGGTCGTCATAGTCGATGTCGTACGCAGCGACGCCGAGCTTCAAATCGGGGAATCCATCACCTTTTGAAGAACATAGCTGCGCACGTTGAAAAGAGCGTCACAGTTTCGTCTCAAACGCGGGACAGTGATAGCGAAAAAAAGACGTTTAACTGCGTCAAGTGAGGTTTGTATGTGTGGTTATGAAGAGCGAAAATTTGACAATGACGCTACATCGACGAAAGTCTCGCGGATTTAAGCGAGACAGAACTATAACAAAATCAAAAACACAGGCCAACCATAAATGCAATACAGGGAACGTGCGACGTACACTGACAATGGCGGTGGTGGTATAGTGGAGGAACAAATCGCTTACCTTTACAGCCAGTGCGTCCTCGTTGTCGTAGGCTAATGCGCGTGTGGAGCCCGGGGCGTGGCAGAGCACGGAGGCGTGGTCAATTGAGTAAGTAAGCTGATATATGCTCTTGCCGTCGGAGCGGCCGTTCGGGCACACCTGAGAACAAGGAAAATGGTACGACAGAAACATTGGGTAAGATGTTGTGCTTCCAGGAAGTTTAACCGGGCACTGCTCTAATGTACCATATGTAGGATAATAATGGAATGGTTTCTACTGCCTCGCACACACACACACACACACACACACACACACACACACACACATATATATATATATATATATATATATATATATATATATATATATATATATATATGATTAAAAAAAGAAATTCTGTGGGTCCGGTGCAAATATATATATATATATATATATATATATATATATATATATATATATATATATAAATGGAGCGTTTACTGCGTAATATACTCAAGAACACATATGCAAGGCATTTAATAATATATAGCGCTGTGTTTTCTGCCTTGAATGTGCCTTCTTTTGTCCAAGTTCTTTGTCTGCGCTACCACCAATCATAATGCTGACATATACACGATCATTGGCAGAGTCGGGCTTAGGAGCATATTTACCATGGTTGCCGCGGTAGCTCTCTCGCTTTACAACTTAGTGTCGGTCATTGTTTTATTGTAGTAAAAGGGGGTGTAAATCGGCGTTTTTCGAGCCTATAATCCCTAACAATCCTGGTGTTTCACACGTCAAGAGCCATGTCTTGATTATGATCGCAATCACATCGGGCCAGTAATTTAGGGTTGCAGGAATGCAGGACAGCTGCGGCGTTTTTCGCACCAAAAGCGAAGTACATAGGCCTGCAGCGGTTCGCCTTCACCAAGGGGCGACCATGGTGGCAGGGATCGAAGCCGTGACTATAGCAGTCGAGCCCAGTAATAATTGTACCACTGCAGCGGCGTTATGTGGCTGGTCCTGCGCATCTTACGAAGCACGTTCACGTTCTTGACATCAGTCGCGCTACCAGCGGGATGCCAACCCACTATTCCCGCCAGAAATGTACAAATTTGCTTGCGTACAGAAACTCGCGCACATACAAACGCATACATAAACTATAATGAACCCTGTCCCCCCCCCCCCCCCTTGAAAAGAAAGGCTGGCTAAGCCCCTGCTAAATAACTACTGAACGTTATTTTCGTTATAATTTTACCTCGTTCTTCCTTACCTCTGTATAGCTGCCGAATGAACCAGCGCTCGGGTCTGACACACACCGTTCGAAGAAGTCCACCCTGTCGCTGGAGTGTAGCACATTCCAGCGTCCTTTCAGGGTAACAGACACCAAACCTCTGACGCCAGATCTTTTTGAGTACATCTCGTTGACAGCGAAAATCGCGGTACCCTGCAGAGTAGTCACACACGCAGAACGTCTCTGGTGGCGTAATGTTGCTGATACGTGGAAATGTTTAGGCATATTAGTATTTTAGTAACCCCCGTATTCTAGAATGCGCCTTCACTCGACACTCCACCTTCACTTGAAAAAGCCGACGAACGCGCCATCTCTAGGCAGGAAAAGTAACTGCATATCAGTTATAATTTGCTGCTATACTTGAGTAGCACGGCGTCTTTTCCAGCCGAGCAGCGGCGCAGTGCGCAACTCTGTCAAGTGAAGGGTGAAAGTCGAGTCGAGGAGCGTTTGTGAATACGGGGGCAAGGCTTTCCAACACCAATCGAGACTGAATCACTGTGAATTCATTGGTCTGTCAGCTCAGGTGTCGCTTCAGCATTCGTAAGTACTATTGTGATGCAGGAGGACTTGCTCTTGGGCTAGTTAGTGCTTGCTGAAATTGATAATGTAGCTCAAAAAGAAAAAGACACGACGGACACACAGAACCACACACCACAAGCGTTGTGGTGTGTTGTTGTGTGTGTCTGTCGTGTCTTTTTCTTTTTGAGCTACATTATCAATTTGTATTGCTGTGGTACTAGGTATTCGAGAAGCTAGAGGGTGGTAAGTATGATGTTACAGGGCTTAGTGAGGTTAGGAAGACAGATGAGGCCTACAAAGTGCTACAGAAATATAGCCAATAACATAGAGTAATACTATAGAAATAATAAAAGGGTGGTAGGTATCAAAATGAACTCGATAAGTATTACAAGATGAAGGTAGTTCAGGTCTACGTGCCTAAATACGGCCTGAATACAGAGCTTCTATGAAGACGTGAAATCGTCGATGAGTAAGGCAAACACAATGTACTATACTGATGTGCGACTTCAATGCCAAGGTAGAAATGAAGCAGGCAGGACACCAGGCAGTAGAGGATTATGGCGTTGGTACTAGAAATGCCGGAGGGTAGTTATTAGTACAATTCGCAAAACGCAATAATTTATGGATTTGGAATACCTTCTACCGAAAACGAGTGAACTATTAGTAGACCTGGAGGAGCCCTAAAGACGAAAGTAAAAAGGAAGTAAGCTTTATACTGAGTGCACACCCAGGCATCGTGCAGGATGTGGAAGTGGTTGGCAAGGTACGATGCAGTGACCATAGAATAGTACGTTCTCGAATTCGCCTTGACTTGAAGAAGGAACGACAGAAACTGATACGCAAGAAGCCAATCAATGAGCTAGCACTGAGAGGAAAAATACAGGAATTCAGAGTCTCGCTTCAGAACAGGCACTCGGCTCTTATTGAGGAAACCAACCTTAGCGTAGACGCAATGAATGATAATCTGACGAGTATCTTTACGGAGTGTGCAGTGGAAGCTGGAGGTACGGTAGTTAGACAGGACACTCGCAAGCTGTCCCAGGAAACGAAGAATCTAATTAGGAAGCGTCAGAGCATGAAAGCCTCAAGTGCAACAGACAAAATAGAACTGGCAGAGCTTTCGAGTTGATTAATAGGCGTGAGGTATCCGATGAAAAAAGGTATAACATGAAGTTTACTCAATGTGATCCAAAGAACAGAGGAAGCGTCAAAGCGAAGAGGAGGAAACTTGATTGATTGATTGATTGATATGTGGGGTTTAACGTCCCAAAACTACCATATGATTATGAGAGACGCCGTAGTGGAGGGCTCCGGAAATTTCGACCATCTGGGTTGCTTTAACGTGCACCCAAATCGGAGCACACAAGCCTACAACATTTCCGCCTCCATCGGAAATGCAGCCGCCGCAGCCGGGATTCGATCGAAGAGGAAACTTGGGATAGGCAGAAATAAAATGTATCCACTAAGGGACAAGCAAGACAAAGTAACTACCAATATAGATAAGATAATTAAAATAGCGGAGGAGTTTTTTAACGCTCTGTTATCGCCAACAGTCACGAGAAGCGGAAAACACCAACGAGTGATGAAAAAAAAAAAAAAATCGTTGAAGCAGGTGATTCGTAAATGACTGTAGCCTCCAGATCACAAAAAAAAAAAACTGGAATTTTCTTGATTCGACTGCGCAACGATGGGACGTGACAGCGCTGTCTGTATAAACCCATGTTTTTGCTGGAATAAACATTCTTGCAAATGGCACGCTGCATGTGTTTGACTTGTCCGTCATCATATTCGCAACTTTTATGTATACATGATCTCACTATTGCGAGGTGCAGAGCGGACACTTGTCGATGAACAGAGGTTTTAGCAGTGTTGGCAAGTCCGTATAGTAAGCACCAGCGTCATCGTCTCGTACCTTCATCAGTCTGGGAGATCTGCATTAACCCAAATGATAATCTCATCGAGTTGCCGCCCGCAATAAGCAACTCACACGGCCGAAAATATGAAAGAAGTTGAGCGCTGAACACATGACGGTATGCTACTTACGTACTTACTAGCGATGTTACCATCACTGTTTAAGCACCCTAATAACTACACCGACGACAGGGTCTCAGTTCTTATACGGAATGTCACTCCAGCCTGCAGCTGAATGTAACGTGCACGAAGAATGCCTCAGACGAAAATCGCGCATGCGCTAGAAGGGATCCGCCGGACGTTCGGCAATGTTGGCGTTTGCGGGCAACGGGCAGCCTGCTCAGCGTCCATGGCGAGAAAGGAAACCCTCCTCATTCGTGATGGAGTGGCACTCTCACATCCTTTTTCCCCTCTCACCCTCACACACTACTCTTCGCCTTCGTTTTCCTTTCTCTATCTTGTCCTTCCTTACACGCCAATACTGTGCCTTACCCTCCCACTGTCCTTCATCATCACCTCTGTTCTCCTTACTCTCACTTCTTTTCCTACACTTTTGTTATACTACACACTGCTGTGCTACTCTTCAGCCTCCCTATTTTGCTATTGCTACTCCTCACGCTAACTTTCTTTTCAAGCCCCCTTGCTGTACTCTACTACACGCGGTGATACTAAGTTTTAACTGTCACCTTCTGTCACCCTTCCTCGTCAATGTGACTTCCCTTTTCCACCCATTGGTGGTAAAGGGAAGTCTCTTTACCATTGGTCGTGGTAATAGTGGTTAGAAGAGGAGAAAGGCACGTAATTTCTGCAGCCCGGTGCGGAGCACGGCACCGTGCCTATTTTCTATCTTATACTATACACGGCCACGCTATGCACTATCCATTTCACCTTTTTTTCCCCCTTACCTCACACTCACTTTCATCTCCGGCTTCTTTTCTATGCAATTCTATATCACACATGGGTATGCTATTCACGGTCTTGTTTGCGTGAAATTACAGGCGATTACAGCATCTGCCATAAGGTGACATTACACGCAACAACAGTGCGGGCCCCATAAGTGCTCGGCATTTTGGTAAGTTCACTTAGTTAATATTAGGCTACAAGAAAGTTCGCGGGAAGATACGGGACGAGTCTTTTTCCCGGTAGCTAAGCCGCACTCTCTGCGGCAGTTCGTGCTGTGCTCTTGACCCTGCCAGCTGACTCGCCGATGCACTGATTGCGTGTTGCACCCTTGCTCGCTCACGAAGCCATCGCACCTTCGGATTAGCCATCTGAAGCGGCGCTGCTATTGGGGTCAACTGTACTTACTACGCGAGTTTCGAAGTCCTCTATCTCCTTCTTCTGCCCGTAAGACACTGTGCGCATCGATCTTGCTTTGGCTTTCTAGGCGGCTTTCCAAGTCGGCTGCACGTCGGCTGCGCTTTGGTTCGGGCGCATGCCGTGAGAGGCGGACCAAACGATCCCCAATTTATTTTTTTTCTATCTCCTCTTATTTTTAGCCCTTTCCTACTTTTCTTTATCATTATCTCCTTCCCTCTGTAATGTTGCTGAGGTGACCTCCTATGCGTGAGAGACAGTTACGACGTGGCACTTTCTTCTTCTTTTTTCTTATTCAAAGCCCATGCACAAAGAAGCCGCAACTGGTATTGAAAATGACGATCTTGGTTACGTTCAGTTTCTCATTGCGCTTATAAAAAAAGGAAATTGGTGCCTACCAGATCGTAGTTGTATTCCTGAGCGATATCTTCCCCAGGAATGTCAAGGGGATGACGAGTCGGAGGCATGACGGCGCAGTTCCTGACCGTGTTGTCGCCGTATGGATAGTGGCCGATGACTATGAATATGTACGGTGAGAAGCCGATGTTACTGTTTTCGAGATAGGAGCAAAAACGATCCGTTCGTTAGTGTACATCGACTGGTATGCATAATTTATGCAAGGTACAAACTCAATATAACAAAATGATAATCACACTCAAACTATATCACTAACTCGCAAACTACGTAACATTGAGAAAGGACGAGGCAATGAAAAAAAAAACAGGAAAGTGTTTTATACCGAAGCCCACCAATACTTCAGTGACGTCATTTCCTTCACGAAAATGACGCTGGTAATGTGCACACACAAAAAAAGTGGCCCCGTATCGGCATGTTAATCTGCAAATGTCGTCGAAAGATGATAGTCTTGCACGTGGAGACAGTGAACAAAACATTATTTTGATGTTATACGCCAGAAAATCGGAGAATGGTATTCTGTAAACAACGTGTTAGAATGCCTCGTGCGTGCAGCGGAGGCGAACGAGCGCATCAAGTCACGTCACACGTGAGACTTGAGTGCCATCTGGCAGTTTTCTTGGAAAACGTTGCGCGTCTGAGACGAGCGTGCGCGCCCGTCTCAGAGGTGATAAGGTGTCGCAAGGTGACGGGTAGGTGCCACCACCATGTTGTCTTAGCAAAGCGTTGGAAACACTCGCCTTTTCGTGCAAGCGTTGCATGGTCAGCGCAGCGTGATAAACGCTACAGTCCTTAGAATTACTTATGTATGCCTTTTGTAGTAAAAGACGCACATGCAGATCATGTACGTGTTGTTATGGTGCCTCAGATATGCGCAATAATTGCTTGTTAATCGACATTCGCACAAGTATGAACGCTAAAGTTTGAGCAACATCGGTGCGCGCTGCAGATGGGGTTGGTCGTTTGGGGTATCGGCTGGTGCCGTTTAGAGTACCCGATACCGCTAAGGGCGGACAAACAGACAAATGTACAGACAGACCGACCAAAATTTTGCGTCGAAGGTTCCCAAGAAAGACTATCGTCTTTAAAAGATTACAGAGAAGAATCAGAAGCTTGGAGGGCCTGTAAACATGAACACAAGAAAGAAGTCTGGGCACCACAAACGCCGACTAACAATCGAAGAGAAGCAAAGCAGCTTGAAAAAGAAATAAAAAACAACAACTGGTGTGTGCTTTTTCAATTTCTAGTAGGCGTTTCTGGTGTTTTCGTTCTTGGGTATCGCGTTTCACCGCCCTGTCCTAAAAAGAAACATGAGTTATGGCTGATATGCCTGTTGTTCTAAGAAAACGTTTCCTTTATACAGGTGACCTGGGTGTCGAACCTATGACCTCTTTTTGCACAGTTATACGTAGGGGCACCCTACCTACTGCGCTACATACACGAGGTTGTACAAAAGCACTTCATATTTTTCACACCTCCGCCAGTGAAGCCCCAGCGGGAAGTGGAACGCCTTCGCGTGTTTAGGGCTCAAGCTACGACCAGTCTCTCGTGTTCCTGAAAGGCTAATAGTAAACGCATGAACAGAGGAATGAGTTACCCTATTAATGGGGTGCGCACACCTCACCGTTTCTACTCTAAAATGATGGCGCTTTGAAGGAGTGCAAATCGAGAACCAGTGCTTAATACGCGCCATGTTTGCGCGGGACCCGCCATACGCTGTATCCAGGAGTATATATGTTAACTACCACCACTACCACGATCGCGGTCACGGGCGTAAGTCATCGACATGGAAATGCGCCAGCAGTAATCAGTGTTGATGTATACCAAGGTGCATACATATTAGACGGTGCAATAGAAAAGTGAGCGTTTTGCTCCATGTGACGGGAGTATGTGAAAGTCCTACAAGAAAATGCACTTCACCGCAAGTCGTTCCACTCTAATCTCGGTTAATGTTCGCTTGCAGCGTTCAAAGGCAGCCACCTTTTTGTCGATAAAGGCCAACAACACGACTTCCGTGATGCCAATATGAGCGCTATCGGGCGCTTTACCACAAGTGTCCATTGGAAGGTTTCCATCTTGTATATTGCAAACCTTTTACAGCACCGCCTGTATCACCCACCAGCGCTGTGAATTTGCTTGACTCAGCACAAAGAAGCCCCCCTTAGCACAAAAGAACGTCTTAAGTGAGCTCATTATCTTCAGTGAGGAGATAACTGTGTTCCGCGCAGTATCACGATGTAATGGACGTCTCACAAAGGTGTTCTGACTAGCGAGATTGACATACATTTTTCAACGGTGTCCTAAAGGGCCAGTTACACATGATACTGCAATTTCAGTGCTTGTGCTTTCTTTTCCTCCGCATCAGGGCCGTTTTCGCGCTGTTTACTGAAGCAACGTTTTCCAAATGTAACTCGATGCATAACTACCTATACTCAAAAGTATCTAAGGTGCTAACGTGATGCGCTTCAACATAGCGATACTGCTCAGCACTGGTTGGAGTTGAACACCTTCACTGTAAAAAAAAAAAAAAAAAAAGGCGTTCACCCACCTGAAGTCGATGGCGTATTGCAAGCTCCAGTCCAACTCTGGATCAGGAGCAGCAAGTGCAGTGACCGCGTGGTGCCCCAGCTGTTTCGGCATCTGGAGCAGGTCGTCTATGTTCTGCGAAAAAAAAAAAAACGAAATGCCCGGCGGATTCTCGCAGGCATGGCGTGATGCTGGAAGCGAGCGAAATACGCCTACTTGAGAGCTTTAAGGAACTTGAAAGAACGGTTTCGGTACAGCGCGAAAAGGACCAAGACCGTATAAAACAGGAGGGACGTGTACGATTGTTGACTTACAAATGAAAAAAAGATATCACTTTAAAACACATGAAAGTTAGAGGAACGCAATAAAACGCATTGCCTTTGTGTAGAAGTTTTAAAATGGTCGCGGAATTAACATCGCGTATATCAACTACAGCGCACGTGCTGAGCATATTGGGAAGCCTTTGGTCCGTAAGAGACAAGGGTGCTTGTCTTACGCATGCCTCACTTGATGGGTTACTGTGGATTGCATCTATCACATGTGCAGTTGCCTGGTAATTACGTTTTGACAATAGAGCTGCATAGGCAAAAACTGCGCAGCCACACGTCTGGCAATGTGATGCAGGATGCGAAAAATTGGGATTTTCGGACCAAATATTGCGCACTCTTACGGCCTCGTATGACCATATCTTTGTAAAGCGGAAACCTGCAAACAATACTGCGCTTGCAATGTACGCAATACGTCATACCTAAACATGCTACATTGGCCACTACATTGGAACTTTGGCACCTTAAAGACTATTATACCTTTAATTCTACTGAACCTTTTTGGATGTCATGGTCATGGTGCATTACTCCGCTTTACCAAGGTCACTGTAAGGCAAGTGCAAAATTTAATAGGCGTGTTGGCAAAGCCTTCAGTGTATGCGACCATGGCACAGTAGATTGCATACTGGGCATCTAATGTCACAGACCGAAAGGTCGTGCGTTGGGTTCCGGTTAATTGAACTGTTTTTTCTTTGCCATCTGAGCCTGCGTATATATTTTTTTTTTCGTGACGGTAATACGTCACTGAAGCCTTGGTGGGTTCCGGCATAAAGTACTTTTGTGTTAAAATAAAGAGCAAGAAAGAAGGCTGCTCGGCCACCCTTCCTCCAAGCTTGCGAAGCTGCAAATAATTATTGTTACTGGTGAAGTGAAGCAATTTTAAGGCGATGGCATCAAATCGAAGAAAATACCTTGAGGGTGACGATTGCAGCTCTTGTTTGATTGTACGGCGAATTGGAAGGAGGGTCAAAAATCCCGACACTGAAGATTCCCTTGTCCCAGAGAGGTTGCAGTGGACTTGGCTCTTTAATCTTCAAGTCTTCTTCCGCCGACGGCAGGTAGCTACATGTAGTGACGTGCGACGACACGAGCCGAGATATTGTCAGACCAAAAAAAAAAAGTAATTGATTACCAGTGGACTATTACACGTATATGTAATTGAGTTACGCAGAGCTATGAGGTTCTGAAAAAGTAATCGATTGTATTACAAAAATTCACCAACATGTAATTGATTACAAGTAATCGGCCACTTGTAACGCGTTACGTACAAGCCTGCCATATTGCAAGCTGCCTACTACTACTCTGCACGAACGCCAACTCACTTGAAGGAGAAGCCAACTCCCAGGTGCGTGCTTTGGTAAACAGGGTGGTTGTTGATGAAGTTGCTCAGGCTCTTGCTGAAGGTTGCCTGTCGCGATAGCATGTTGCGGCCGTCCTTGTAGAGGGAGTCGAAGAAGATGTAGTCGCAGAGGCCGTCATCCGGGAAGGCGTCCGCTGTGCTCGCCCTCTCTCCCATGATACAAACCATGGGCATCTTGTCGACAACTGCATTCCCCATTACCAAACGTGGTCGGGAATCATTCATTCATTCATACAACCATCGTCATCATCATCGTCGGCCGCAGCAGCAGCCTGACTACGCCTACTGCGGGACAAAGGCGTCTCCCACGTTAGGGCACAACGAGCCACAGATATTCCAGGTCTATGGACCAATCGAGAGTTATTTACTCATGACACCTCGTGAACAGACGTACTGCTGGATGCCATAAACTGTGCCAAAGATGGCGACTGTGAGTAGAGAATAATTTTTAATGATTTTGTAGTGGTCTTCCAAGGTTCCCCAAACCCTACAGATGTTGAAGTTTAGATAAGCTGTGGCAGTTGTGGACGAGTCAACAAACACGTAAGTGCGATAATTTTTCTAAATTGTGCCGTAATGGCGGAGTTCAACGCGTTTTGTGACCTAAAAGGGCTCTCCTTGTTTTTTTCTAACTAACGTGGCTAGTTACGAGATTTTAGCCACGTGACTATCATTACGATATTTTAATCCCCTGACTAGATGTTGTGGAATTTTGTTATGTGACTATAGTTTTTACGCAATGTTAATGATTTTACTTGTGTGACTAGCTGTTATGAGATTCTACGTGCGTAGTTGCGTGAACTCTTGTCACACGATGTAGCGGGGTTTTAGTCCTGTGACTTGTAGTTACATAATGTTACGTGATTCAATCTGCCTGACTTGATGTAACGTGATCATACTTACGTAACCTAAAGTTAAATGATGTTATGGGGTTTTAGTCACGCGACTAGTTATGAGATAGCAAGGGATTTAAGTGGTGTGACGATAGCAATGACTTACGTGATAATAAGTGATTTTAGTTTCGCGATGACTTGTTTCATGATTCAAAGGGTTGACGTTTAGGCAAGTTGCTGGGTATTAATTTCAGAAAGTGTTAACAGCGCATAGATCAGTGAGGAAAGCACAAGACAACAGAGGCAAAGAGCGCTCTTCGCCAGTGTTGTCTGATCTTTTCCTAATTGTTCTATGCAGCGTTAACACTTTTTAAAATGTTTCATGATGTTACGTGATCTCAGCCAAGTACCACATGTTAAGCGATCTTATGTGACTTTAGTCGTGTGACTACAAGTTTTCCTGCTCTCCTTAATCTACGCGCCAGATTAAATATTCCGCGGCCGAGTTCGCACTTGGATTAAATATATTGGCTCTTGGATTAAATGTTAAGCACATGGATGAAATAGTTAAGTGCTCAGATTATTTCAATGGCGTGCGGATTTTTTAAAGCTGGCACTTGGATTAAAATGAGCGGGAAACCTGTGGGTGGTACTTGGTGCTACGTGAGTTTTAGTGAGCATTGCCGATTCTTGATGATGATTTACGTTCGCATCACCTGGATTTACGAAAAGCTTATTTCGTAAGCGGCTATTTTGTAAACAACTCACTTTCTTTAGGTGTGGCAGGTGGTACGTAAGGTGCACTGGATGTCAGAGGCGGACTGGTAGGCCTTGTGCTGGATGGTGGTGGGAGAGGTGGCCGCTGGTGTCGATGTTGAACTGTCGGACCTCGTTCGATGTCCTGGCCATAAAATGGACCACCATGTCTGCGGCCTGGTTCAGTGGCCGGTGCCCTGCCCCCTGCAGACACGGATGCCTTCTTCGCATTTCTGTCCAGGCAAACACATGCATGAACTTGCAAAGGCTACACGTATTCTACTCTACATCATACATAAATATACATCTGCGGTGCGGGGCCACACCAACTCTGTTTCACATTACGTGGGAGTGCACACTTTACAATGAAGAACACCACAACATTAACAACACAGGGGAACAATGGGGGACACTGCTGTCCAGCTCGGCTTTTGATGATCAGGTTTGTCTGATGCAACGGGCAGAGAAGATGGCAAGGGCCAGCGGAGCCCTGCAACAAGGGGTTCGACAAATTGCATTGCTACGCGTTATGCGCAAACAAAGTTTCTCTCTCTCTGTATCACAGGGGCGACTCGGATAACAACGAACACTGAAAAAATGGAGAAGAGTGGCGGTTAGCTTGGGTCTGCTTGAACATTGCGCAAAATACACTTCGGGAAAAAGGAAGGAGCAAAAGAGAGGGAAGTGTGGCGCCGAATTTCACAGCATAGGTAAGTGCAGATGGCGTTGCAAGGCCCATCTTCCCGTGCATTGCAATGCCTGCGAATGTGAACTATGCTTCGTTCAAGTGCTTATTCTCGGCAGAAATGGCGAACTGCTGAAGAGTTGTTGCAAGCATTATATATTTAAAAAGGAGAGTGTCTCATTGCATCACTGACACATCTATGACTCCGTATTCCACAGAAATGTCTTTTCTCGATAACATGTTATTTTGACCATGTCGCCTTTTGTCATACGTTGGCTGTGCACGCATGTGCGGGAATGTCTACTTTTTTCATCATACGTTTTTCAGAGTGGAATTAAATCGTTGGCAGTTCGTCGCTTCATTTCTCTTTCGCACGAGATCTATTTTGTTTCAAGCATACTTAAGCAATAAGAAAGGAAAAAAATAGACCACCACCTGTTTGTGGCACGACACAACAAGGAAAAATTTCCCGTACGGATTTCTCAGAAAGAAAAGCCTCTCAATTACCGAAAAAATATTCCTGGTTCCTGCACCAGGACGAATGTTTTCCGCGTCGCTCCTCCTCAACTGCTTCTCATCCTCACATCTGTCCTCACAATCTCTCCCCTTTCATACCACCTTGCTCAACTATACTCCTCCTCCAAGACAATACCATGCTGTGCCAGCACGCCTTCATAGTCGAGTGGTTAAGACACTCGTCTTCATATTATGGGTACCCAGATTCGGATTTCGCATCGCCTATAATCTCCCCCAGAGAAGGCAAGCACGTGAAGGGGAGACAGAAAGTTAGGTGGGTAGATGAGATTAGAAAGCTCACGGGTATAATGTGGCAGCAGCAAGCACGGGACCGAGTTGACTGGTGGAACGTGCAAGAGACTTTTGTGCAGCAGTGAGCGTAGTCAGAATGATAATGACGAAGATCTAATCTCGCTCTCATAATATCTCTCGATCGATTTATATCTTTTAGGGGTGAAGCTCCTCAAGGCGTGGGTCTGTCCATTCCTTGTATGTATGTATGTATGTATGTATGTATGTATGTATGTATGTATGTATGTATGTATGTATGTATGTATGTATGTATGTATGTATGTTATGTATGTATGTATGTATGTATGTATGTATGTATGTATGTATGTATGTATGTATGTATGTATGTATGTATGTATGTATGTATGTATGTATGTATGTATGTATGTATGTATGTATGTATGTATGTATGTATGTATGTATGTATGTTGTATGTATGTATGTATGTATGTATGTATGTATGTAGTATGTATGTATGTATGTATGTATGTATTAGTATGTATGTATGTATGTATGTATGTATGTATGTATGTATGTATGTATGTATGTATGTATGTATGTATGTATGTATGTATGTATGTATGTATTAGTATGTATGTATGTATGTATGTATGTATGTATGTATGTATGTATGTCTGTATTATGTATGTATGTATGTATGTATGTATGTATGTATGTATGTATGTATGTAGTATGTATGTATGTATGTATGTATGTATGTATGTATGTATGTATGTATGTATGTATGTATGTATGTATGTATGTATGTATGTATGTTATGTATGTATGTATGTATGTATGTATGTATGTATGTATGTATGTATGTATGTATGTATGTATGTATGTATGTATGTATGTATGTATGTATGTATGTATGTATGTATGTATGTATGTATGTATGTATGTATGTATGTATGTATGTATGTATGTATGTATGTATGTATGTATGTATGTATGTATGTATGTATGTATGTATGTATGTATGTATGTATGTATGTATGTATGTATGTATGTATGTATGTATGTATGTATGTATGTATGTATGTATGTATGTATGTATGTATGTATGTATGTATGTATGTATGTATGTATGTATGTATGTATGTATGTATGTATGTATGTATGTATGTATGTATGTATGTATGTATGTATGTATGTATGTATGTATTATTTATTTATTTAATTAGTACCCACAGCGCCCATACAGGCATTATAGTGGGGGGGGGGTACAGAAAAGAACATGAAAATTGCAGGTTCACATAAGTTCACATAATTGCATTCACATAAGTAAAAAAGAGAAAAGAAGTAGATTTCCAAAATACAAAAACATACACAGTTGCACCGAGCACAGATGCGTCAGAAAAGTCATATGTATTAAAAAAAAATTGATGAAAATCTCATGATAATTAAAACAAAGTGCAGCATTCGTCTAGCACAAGGGCAAATTAACACCAAAACAAAACAACATAGCTTACAACCAAGATACCGTACAGATCATGGCGACTGCCAGGCGCACACACGTAGTCTACAGGGCTTAGCGGTCCAAAGATTCAATCATTTTTATTGCAGAAAAGAACGCATCCGTTGAAGAAATTTCTACAATTGTGGGAGGAAGTCGATTCCACTGACTGATAGTTCTCGGAAAAAAAGAGTTGCTGAAGGACGATGTATTACATTTATATTCTCTTATCTTGTGTTCATGATCTTTGCGGGCTGAAATGTAGTGAGGCCGGCTTATGTATACGTCACAGGGAATTCGAGTATGAGAATAAAATATGCTGTGCAATAGCTTCAGTCGAAACGATGCCCTTCGGTGCTGCAGAGACTTCCATTTTAACTTCAGCTTAGCTTCCGTCGCACTGAATTGTCTGTCGTACATAGGTGCATTAAACACATATCTCGCCGCCATAGACTGAACTTTTTCTAATCTTTCTTTATTTGATGTTGTTGCAGGGTCCCACACACAACATGCGTACTCCAGTACTGATCTCACGTATGTTTTGTATAGTACCTCTCGGGTTTGCTGTGGAAAAGCACGTGTGTTTCTTTTTAAGAATCCTAAGCTCCGACAAGCTTTATTTACAGTGTAATCCACATGCCGATTCCATGATAGAGAGGGGCAAAAGAAAACACCTAGGTATTTGTATTCGCGCACCATTTTTACCGGAGAGCTGTTTATTGTGTATTCAAATTCACCTGGGTTTCTTTTTCTGGAAAACCTCATGCATACAGTTTTCTTAAGGTTCAGTTTCATTTCCCATCGCTGGCACCACGCGTATATTGCACATAGGTCGTTTTGGATTACGGAACAGTCAGTTTCAGAGGTAATCTGACGATATAAAATGCAGTCGTCTGCAAATAGCCTAATATGGGATTGTACGTTTTCGTTAATGTCATTTATATATAATAAGAAAAGTAATGGTCCCAGAACTGATCCCTGAGGTACCCCTGACGTAACACTAGTTATTTCAGACTGTTCGCCGTTTACAACTACATATTGTCGCCTCTCATGTAGATATTCAGCAATCCATGCAATAACTTGGTGATTAATATTAAAGCTGGTTAGTTTTTTCAGCAATAAGAAGTGTGATACAGTGTCGAACGCTTTATGAAAGTCGAGGAAAATACAGTCGACCGAAAATTTGTCGTCCAGTGCTGCTGCTAAAACATGGGTGAACTCTACCAGTTGTGTGACGCATGATAGCCCCTGCCTAAATCCATGCTGGTTAGAGTTGAATAGGGAATTACTATCTATGTGCTTTACAATCGCAGTATATAAAATATGTTCAAGAATTTTACTGCACACAGAAGTGAGTGAGATAGGGCGGTAATTATTCACAGCATTGCGCGGGCCAGATTTATGTATAGGAGTAACAGACGCCATTTTTCAATCAGTTGGGAGAGAACTCTGTTTTAACGATTTTTCAAAAATAACTTTCAAGTACATAGACACTGCATGGGAAGAAGACTTCAACATAAAATTAGGCAAGCAATCAGGACCCACTGCTTTCGCACAATCTAGATCTCTAAGTAGTAATTCAATGCCACGAGCGTCAAGTACTACATCAGGCATGGATGTGGATTCGTGTACCAACAATTTCAAGTCTTTTTGGGGGTCAGTAGCGGCTGAGAACACTGACGTAAAATATAAATTGAACAACTTAGCCTTTTCTGTCGTATCGCTCACGGTAATATCACCGCTGGTCAAAGCGGGAATTGAAATGTTGTCTTTCTTGTTTCGTTTGATATACCTCCAAAGTTCTTTCGGGTTTTGCGTTATTTTACGTTCAATTGTTTTAAAGTAGACTACTTTCGTTTCGACTGTAGCATTATTTACTTCACGCGTTGCCAGCTTCAGTTTGCAAGAGTTCTCTTCCGAGGGATTTCTTTTAAATGAACGGTAAATTCTCTGCCTACGCTTGACCAAAACGTCGAGTTCTCTACAAAACCATGGTTTACTTTTATTACGCCTTCTAGTTAGCACCCATGTCGGAACAAATCGGTTTCTCAGCTCTAGAATCTTGTCTTTAAACAAATTCCACAGCTCTTCTACTGAATAATCATCGGCAAGTGTTTCGAAAACAATGAAATATGCCTCCAATGCAGTGTTGATTCCTTGGACATTAGCCTTCGCGTAATTGTACATGCACCGACTCCTTTCACTGTAAGCACTCGTATGTTTCATATTTATCTCACTTAGCACAACCTCGTGGTCACTTATCCCTGGTAATACTTCAGTGTTTTCTACCATTTCTGGCATATTTGTGAAAAATAGATCAAGGATATGACCTCCTCGAGTTGGTTTCAACACTGTCTGTGTTAAAGACAAGAGGTTCATGAAATCAGCCATTTCAGATTTAAAACTAAGAGAACTTCCAGAAGCTATTGGTTGCTCATTCCAGTCAAGATCAGGCAGGTTAAAATCCCCACCTACAACGACGTAATCAGAGGTGATTTTTGTAGCTGTAGCAGTGAATTCACTAAATTCCTTAGTTGAACCAGTTGGCGGTCGATAAAAAGAGCAGACTGATAGTGATTTGCCATTCGAGAGCTTAAGTTGACACCAAACAGCTTCACTCGTATCGTCTGTAGTGCTTATGCCTATAGACGGAATGCGCTGATCTACCAAGATAAATACACCACCTCCATGATAGCTCCTGTCTTTCCTGTAACAAGTAAAGTTATCTGGAAATACCTCGGTGTTTGCCACGTCTTCATTCAGCCATGATTCAGTACCGATAACTACACTTGGTTTGGTCATGCGCACTAAGTCATCGAATATGTCAACTTTATTTTTAATGCTCCTACAGTTTACTAACAAAAAAGAAAGTGAAGAGCATAAGAACTTGGTCACTTGCACTGCACAACCTTGCCTGAGGTATCATCGTAAGTGTACCTGATGCCGTCCATGTGAAGGGTATCGTGTTTTAGCTGTACTCGTGCGTCCCCGCTTCTATTTTCTCTAGCAAACTGCCACAAAATTCGCCTTTTCTTTCGCACTGGTTCAGAAAAGTCTTCCGACATACCGATACCTGTATCTTTCAAATTCTTGGCCTTTCCTAAAATCAGGTGCTTTTCTTTCAATGACCCGAACCTTGCGATCACGGGCCGCGTTTTTCCCTCTCGAAATTTCCCGAGCCGATGAGCTTTTTCTATCGTTTCGGGGTTAACTTGTAATTTTGTCGAGCATACTTCTTTCACAAGCGATTCAGATTGTGACCAAGATTCGCGGACACTTGTATCAGGTATGCCGTAGAATACCAAGTTATGCTGTCTACTACGATTTTCAAGATCATCAATCTTATTTTGAAGCAACTGTATCACCCCGTGCTGGGTATTACAGCGCGCAGTACACTCAGTGATAGCGGCTTCTAATTTTGACAGCACTGACATTTTTCCTTCCATTGACGACACTCGTTCACTCAAGTCATTTATAGTAGCCTTATGTTCCGCTTGGTTTGCTTCAATGGTATTAAGCTTTCGAACAATCGCGTTTTGCCCATCCAAAATTTTCTGTAGCGTCGCATCAATGACAGGGCCAGGATTCGTTTCGATATCCCCGCAGAGAATTAATAACAAAAAATAAAAGCAAAAACGACGCAGCAGCAAAATCCGACGCTTTGAGTGGTTTCCAGCATCGGAATGCACGCGCACACAGTTATACAACATATGGGGTGGAACCGGCTGGATAACAAGAGCAAATTGTCTACAAAGGGAACATTCACTAACCTGCACAAGAAGCAGAACATGCGTGAACGGCACTGCCATTGCACTGCCGGTTCCACGCCCCAAAGATGCACTGCAGTCGATCGTCTTTTGTAGGGCGGTGATAGCGGTGAACCAAGGTTCGTAGACTGTTGCTGGACACATGTCGGATTCAGCTGCAGTGGGCGTCAGCGGTTCCCCATTGAGCACTTCGCAGATTTTCTCGCTGTTGCCTGTGAATCCTTCGGCGACGTCAACGATAATGCCGTAGTTGACAGCGTGGTCCGTTGAAAGCACCCCGGAACTATATGCAACCTGCACAAGAAGCAGAACATGCGTGAACGGCACTGCCATTGCACTGCTGGTTCCACGCCCCAAAGATGCACTGCAGTCGATCGTCTTTTGTAGGGCGGTGATAGCGGTGAACCAAGGTTCGTAGACTGTTGCTGGACACATGTCGGATTCAGCTGCAGTGGGCGTCAGCGGTTCCCCATTGAGCGCTTCGCAGATTTTCTCGCTGTTGCCTGTGAATCCTTCGGCGACGTCGACGATAATGCCGTAGTTGACAGCGTGGTCCGTTGAAAGCACCCCGGAACTATATGCAACCTGCACAAGAAGCAGAACATGCGTGAACGGCACTGCCATTGCACTGCCGGTTCCACGCCCCATGTATGTATGTATGTATGTATGTATGTATGTATGTATGTATGTATGTATGTATGTATGTATGTATGTATGTATGTATGTATGTATGTATGTATGTATGCATGTATGTATGTATGTATGTATGTATGTATGCATGTATGTATGTATGTATGTATGCATGTATGTATGCATGTATGTATGTATGCATGTATGTATGCATGTATGTATGTATGTATGCATGTATGTATGTATGCATGTATGCATGTACGTATGCATGTATGTATGTATGCATGTATGCATGTATGTACGTACGTATGCATGTATGTACGTACGTATGTATGTATGTATGTACGTATGTATGTATGTATGTACGTACGTATGTATGTGTGTGTGTATGTATGTATGTATGTATGTATGTATGTATGTATGTATGTATGTATGTATGTATGTATGTATGTATGTATGTATGTATGTATGTATGTATGTATGTATGTATGTATGTATGTATGTATGTATGTATGTATGTATGTATGTATGTATGTATGTATGTATGTATGTACGTGACCGCTTATAGTTCAATTTTTGCCAAATGCCCAATACTTCGTCCTCCCATTAACATCCCATTACGCCCAATCACTAATCCACCACTTCACCGACCATGCAAGATGGTTGTGTGCTTGTATCCAGGCGCGCGTTAAAGAACCATAGATTGTCCCACTGTGTCCATCCCTTGTTTGTACGTGACCGCCTATAGTTCCACCTTTGCAAACTGCCACCACTTCGTCCTTGCAAACATCCCACAAAGCCCCATCACCGATCCACACTTGACCGACCATGAAGCCGTTATAATAAAGGGGGAATGGAAGCGACGCGTAGCTACCACTTACAAATAATAAAATTTCGTGTATAAATATATAGCGTTTGTCACGTCTTTGGTGATGTAGTGGGCGATATTCGTGGAAGGTTCACAGTTTAGCGATGAAACCCTCTAGCGCTTCACCCCACTCGTCATCATTCACTTCGTAGATATGCTGTGATTTTTTTATCTCTCTCTGTGCTTGTCGTCTCGTCCAGTAGAGGCATCGCATCTAACGCAGGAGCAACCTGTGCCCGCGTTTTGGGAACGAAGTAAAAATTGAGGATGAAGAGGAAGACAAAAAAAAAACTGGCCCCATATCTTCGTGTTTCACTGCAAATGTTATCGAAATACGATCTTCCGTCAGGAGGGAATGAGTAAAGCGTTTATTCGGTGTTCCGCGCTGAGTGAGACATGAGCGCCATCTAGCAGTAATTCCAGAAAACAAGAGCATGGCCTCCGATATTGCCAGCACGCGATGTGTGTGCGCAATCTCGGAAGCCATAATTTGAAGAATGCAAGGTGATGGGTAGTTGACACAACCGCATCATTTTAGCAAAGAGTAGAAAACACCCACCTTTCATGCATGGGGTTGCATTGTTAGGGATGCGTAATAAACGCTGCGTTCCTTACAATTACATATCTATGTCTTTTATAGTATAAAGAAACATGCCACAGAGTGACGTGTTGATGTTGGGCCTCAGATACGCGCAATATTTCCTTTTAATCGACGATATGCACAAGAATGAATGCCGAAATCAGATCAATATTGGTGGGCGCTACGGACGTGGTTAGATTTTAGTCGTTTCAGGTGACAGACAAGTCGACCGACAGACCCACTAAAGTTTTTCCGTTGAAGTATCCCAAGAAAAACTACCATCCTTGAAAGCAAAAGCACGAGACGTGAGCAAGAGGCAGGTGGATATATCACTGGAACTAATTACCGCATTCAGAAATGCACTTTGATTTAAACTTGACTTGTCACCGCCTTAAGGGCAACACAAACGCGCTTCGAGCGCTTCGAGTGTTTAGGTGGTGCCAAGGCAGCACAAATGCGTCTCGAACGCTGCCTCGAGGCGTTGAGAAATCAAGTTCAAGTCAAGGAGCGTTGCTGAATGCTGGGGCAAGTTTAAATAAACAACAACAAACAAACAAACAAACAATATTGCATGGCGAATTGTCATCATTGCTACGTGAAGTGAACGATGAATTTGTACGCTCTCAATTAGCTTAGTAACAACTGTAAATACATTGAAAAAGTGGGTCTTATGGCAGGGCTAACTGGCACGGTGCTAAAAAAAGATTTACTCATGAAGCTTTATTAATTAGGGTTTCATTACAACGACCTTAATCACCATGTTTTCAATTAGTATCGTGTTCATACTCTATCTCAAAGTTTTTATTTAGCCACGCCTTAGGAATGTGAAGAAGAGGGCGAAGGGAGATTGACTGACTGATTGATATGTGGGGTTGAACGTCCCAAAACCACTCTATGATTATGAGAGACGCCGTAGTGGAGGGCTCCGGAAATTTCGACCACCTGGGGCTCTTTAACGTGCACCGAAATCTGAGCACACGGGCCTACAACATTTCCGCCTTCATCGTAAATGCAGCCGCCGCAGCCGAAATTCGATCGCGAGACCTGCGGGTCAGCAGCCGAGTAGCTTAGCCACTAGAACGCCGCGGCGGGGCGGCGAAGGGAGCCAGCGGCAGCTATAATTTCAGCGCAATCGCTTCGGTGGAGCTGGTAAACTTTTTTTTACGTATTCTAAAGCTCCTCCTGCCACAATTGGGGACACGATTGCGACATCATCGACAGCAATGTCACGATCCCTGTTAACCACAAGTGTTTTCTGAATTGTGAAATCTCAGCCTGTTAGGTGTGGCGCTGGAAAGAGAGCGACAGTGAATCAGCAGCAGCACGCAGAAAAGTTTCAGGCGTGAGAAAGGGCAGCTCACCAAAGCGTTCTATGAGGAGCACAGCTGCAACGGACGTAGCGACGAGAAGGCACGTTATGGTGCAGAGAACCACCGTTGCGAGCCACAAAGTGTTGCTACATAAAACGAACAAAAGTGACGTCACTTAAACGTAAATTCACCCATACCACTCAAGAACAATATATAGTAATCACGAAAAAGAAAAACAACAAGCAAACAGAAATATGATAAAAAGTTTTACCACTCCAGTATGTTTTTACTCAGTTACTTCTACGCCATTTTGTTTAGATTAGGCAAGTTAACTTTTTGTAGTAATATACAACTGATTGTTCCCACTCATGCATGGGCTCTGATTTGAGCCTTCAGTATTTTGTAAATAAATAAATGAATGATGATTCGCGTACCAAAACTACGACATGATTATGAGAGAGAGGCTGTTAGAGGGGCTTGTTCTGTTTTTTGTTTTTGTTAAAAACAACCGTAGACCAGCATTCTCCCTCAGTCTGAGTGAGCACGGGTGTGCAGTGTTTTGGTGAGTCTGAGCCTGAGTTAGTCAAGTTGACAAGAATTTCAGTGAATGTAAGTCGGGGGGAGTCCGTTTGAGAATATATGTTATTGGTGAGTCCGAATCTGAGTGAGCTCCAAGCGCATATATATATATATATATATATATATATATATATATATATATATATATATATATATATATATATATATATATATATATTGTAATGAATTAATGAATTAATGTACCTACGCAACTACGCACCCGGTGGACGTCAGTGGCTACTCGTGATTCCACGTCATCTGCGATCCGAAATTTGTTCCACGTTTCATGATGACCCCCAATGTGGCCACGCAGGTTTCCTGAAGACTTATTCTCGCATACGTCTCCGATATTACTGGCGTGGCATGTACCGTTTTATACGACAATACGTTCGGGCCTGCTCGACGTGCCAGAGACGAAAAACTCCCCCTTGTCACGCCAGCGGTACCTTGCTACCCTTACCATGCCCATCCCGACCATTCGACCGCGTCGGCATCGATATCTATGGTCCCCTTCCCAACACTGCTGACGGTAACCGCTGGATCATAGTTGCCGTCGACCATTTCACGCGGTATGCCGAAACTTCATCCCTTCCCTCGTCTACAGCAAAAGACGTTGCGACTTTTGTTCTTCACAACATCGTATTACGTCATGGAGCACCTCGGGTGTTACTGAGCGATCGTGGTTGCGTATTCTTGTCAGACGTCATCACAGCATTGCTGCGTGAGTGCCACGTCGTTCACCGCACTACAAGCGCCTATCATCCCCAGACCAATGGAATGACAGAGCGCTTCAACCGCACCCTTGGTGACATGCTGTCTATGTATATCTCGTCAGACCACTCCAATTGGGACCGAGTGCTCCCGTTTATCACGTTCGCTTATAATACCGCCATTCAAAGCACTACAGGGTTCTCTCCTTTTTTCCTCCTTTACGGACGCGAACCTTCTTGCACTATGGACACCATTCTTTCGTACAAACCTGACTCCTCAGAGTCCACGACTTTGTCTCAAGCCGCTACATACGCTGAGGAATGCCGCCAACTGGCAAGAGCATTCACAACCCAAGACCAAGGACGCCAAAAGCACCACCATGACGCATCAAATAACACCACTTCCTACGATCCAGGTTCACTCGTCTGGCTGCATGTTCCCTCTGCTACACCTGGCCTTTCTACCAAGTTGGTCCCCAAGTATCACGGCCCATATCGTGTGCTACAAAAAACGTCACCGGTGAATTACCTCATCGAGCCACTGGAACCATCTTCTGACCAACGTCGTCGTGGCCAGGAAATTGTCCACGTCTCGAGACTTAAGCCCTGCTACGACCCTCCCGTGTTTACTTGTCCATAGGTCACCAGGATGGCTCCTTATTTCGCGGGGAGTAATTGTAATGAATTAATGATCTGAGTAACGGACGCTCTGCTGGCAACGAAGAAGACGATGATGATCGGTGGCTGCAGTAGTAGCTCGCGCACGCCGCTCGCCATTAGCCAGACCTGCCTGATAAAGGACATTTTGCCAAGCTACGTCTGAACCTTTCTCGACGTACAACACCTCTATTTTAATATATATATATATATATATATATATATATATATATATATATATATATATATGGCATGGTGGCGAAAATGGCCGTAGCGTTGCAATAAGTCAAGTAGATCCTCCAAGAGAACGGTAACAACGGAAGTGTTTAATTCGACAGTTTCGGCCAGAGTCTGGCCTTCATCAGGAGTCCTGATGAAGGCCAGACTCTGGCCGAAACTGTCGAATTAAACACTTCCGTTGTTACCGTTCTCTTGGAGGATCTACTTGACTTATATATATATATATATATATATATTTGCGAGCACCATCTTTTACTGGTGAGCTTCAGCTCCTGTCGCCGAACTATGGACCTGTATACTCATCTCGAGCCCTACTGTCAACCTTATAAAATCTTACGTTTATACTCAAGTCTATTCAGATATATCTCAACGCACGAGCGCTCACACACCTTCTCAATATTTATTTACGAGTGGTGTAGGTTATGGAGGCGGAGGAGGTGCTTTAACGTTTCTCAAGCAATATTTCGCGGGAAGTACTAAATAAACATATCGTGTATTATTTTATAAAAAATGCCCCGACTTGATGGAGGCCACTGACAACTCGTATTGGAAGGCAATGACCAAGAGGCACAATACAGCAGAGCACCGGTAATGTGCGATATAGACGTTAAAGAGCATTTACAACACGACCGAACAAGCTAACTTTATGCTTATGGACCACGAGTCACCTTATTCAGGCTCACTCAGACTCAGGCCGACCCTTGAGTCTCAGTGAGTCTGGCTGAGTAAATATTTTGGGGAGTTTGAGTGGGACTAAGTCTGGTTGCGCGAAAGTTTAGATCAGACGGACTCCCCTCGTGAACCCCCAGAGCAAAATATATTTTCGAAGGAATATGAGTGAGCTCGAATATTTCTGCTGACGTATGTAAACAACTAACGAAACCAACAGACAGTTTAGCAAAGAAAAGCATAAAATACATTATTTGTGTTCTTTGACTGCAATTGTGACAAATGGGGCTGATATAAAGTGGATGAAAAATAAAATAGCCGCATAGGGGCCAGACCTACATCATCCGAATAACGCGTGTGATTCTCTACCCAATGAGCTACAGTGATCGTCGCTTTCTCGTCCACCTTATTGGATATTTGTGGTATGAGTAATCCTAGGACTGCTAGCAGGCCACTCTCGCTGCCATGGCAGCGAGCGTGGAACACTCTTTTGAAAATAATAGATGCCATAAAATGCAATTAGTGTGTTCAGTATGTAGTGTGAATTCAGGGTGTACTTACGAGGACTTTTCCTGCTTCTTTTCTGTGGGAAGTTATGAAAAAAAAAAAAGGCAGCGAATTCGCCGCAAAGAAAGAAAGCATTGAATTTGATGGCAACAAATCGGAATGTTGCACGAAGTACAGATAACAGCAAACCATTTTAGCATGTGGTGTGCTTCCAGTCAACAAAAAAAGCTACCCTTGCCGTTTCAACGCAAACTGAGGGGCGAGAACAGCTCCCGCGAAGTATGGGCCGTCTGCTGATCCATGTCAGGATGAAGCGCACGTGACCAAACCCCGCCAAATAAAGCAAGCATTTGTTTTTAGATAAGCGGCGCAGTCCGGATATAAGTATGAACCACGTACAATGCTCTGTCAGGAAATAAGGGCGTTGGGTATGCGTGGAATGCTAGCGCGTAGGGCTCTATAGCTGTCATGGTTTCCTACCACAATGGGCTTGTTAATATTCATTACAAGGAGTGGCCGCCTCCATCACAAAATGATGACAATCAAAGCGATTTAATTGAGTAGTAACTTTATTTAAAGTGAGCGTTGGATGCTAATTAAAAAAGAACATAGAGCGTAGGAGAAGTGTTATGTTACACGCCAATAGCTTAGAGAGCTTGATTACTGTGAAGATAGCATCTATAACAGTGCTGCATGCGCAAGGACGCTGCGCTTCTTATAATTAGCATACATACACGTCCTGCACATGCAACCTTAACGCATGACTCGATGCTTTCACTTGCGCAACGCCCACTGTATGGCATTTTGTTCGGCCCTCTCGTATCACGGAGGCATGCTGTAACACCGGATAGTGAATGCCATAGTAGCCGCCATGACCTGTGGCGCTAGTTATGGGGGTTAAATAACGAACGACTAACAAGCAAGCATTATATGTCCTCTGGGATTTCGCATCTATCGCCCTTCGCTGAGCTTAGAAGGGGGATTATTTGAGTGTGACTCTCGAAAACGGTACAGAATGGACATGAATACATTCCTGTCGAAGCTTAATGACATGAAGCTAAAACGAATAAAAACAACAGTTCAGAGCCAACAAGCTATAGCGCACGACGGCCACTTGGTCGGCTATAGGTGGACGGCAACCACTTTCGGCCATACGTCCATGTTTTTCGGGAGCTCGAAGGTGGACTCTACAACCGGCATTCCGGCACACGCAGAGCTTATAACGTGTAGCGGAACAGCAGACAGACTAGAACGCCCTAATGTTTCATCGTATGTACCCGATGCGACTTCCACCAGCTCGACAGGCGCCACCTGTCCCAGGACTTCCGGGGGTACATCAGCTGCCGGCTCGAAGACCGGGACGAGAGCCAACGGTTGCTCGTACTGCATGCTGGCAGTGAAACCAGTCTCCTGAAAATGGAAAGTCGGCAGCATGTTAGACTGTTTAACACTTTAAGAGAAAATCCTTGCTGCCCACTCGGTAACAAGACGAGAGATATGCATTTAGGTATCAAGACGTTCTCAATCCAACTCTTTTACGATGCCATGGCGCATGAGCCTTTCCCCTATCGTAAAAATCCTGAAACATCACTTCATTTTGTAACGCTGCGTTTTGGCATTACCAGTTGTCCCGTTTTCGATCTAACTCTTCTTAAAATCCTGAGGGCAGCCCAGAAAAAAAAAGTGGATTTGCCGTACTTTTGTGACGTCAGTAAAAAGCGCTTACCGGAAGCGTCAAGTCTACGCCTCCTCTATTTTTTCCAATGTCACGGCAAATGCTCGCCCCACAATAGGAGCTGTCGGTCAGCCATAATTCAAGGAGTTTCAGCAACGTGGCGACACCTAAAGGGCTGCGTGCGTTACACATGCGCCTGTCAAGGCTGATTCAGTGAAGTGGTTTCACTGTTGTCTCGACGGGTTGAATTAACACGAATGAATGATAAGCAACGCTGAGTTAAACAACATATTCGGATCTGCCTTATTGAAGCGAATACGATAAATCTCAATGCGAGTAGTGTTGATTCACATTCACTGTAAACAGATACGTAGGCCGTATGCAAGTCCTGCAGTTAAAAATGTGCAGTGAACATGGACCTTTTACACTTTCGCACGTACAACAGAAACAAGAGTGTCTATTGCTGTAATCAGCACTGAAGATCCGTGCACTCACCGATTCAAGACAGGAAAGGTGTTGAAATAACAAGATGTGCTTCGAAAACGAATTGAACGTTCAGAAACGACAGAACAAGGGGGAATGCACGAGCAGTAGTCTGTTGATGTTGATGGTTATTGGCATGCTCCTGCTTCTTCTGCTGATGATGATTTGCAGAATGTGGCACTTAACAAAAGCTTTGTATTCGCCAGGAAGCGGGGAACCCTGAGCATTTTCACCTCCAAGGGAAATGCAGATGGCGCAGCCAGGAATCGATCCGGCGACCTTCATGTCACAAGCCGAGCACCATATCGACTAGACCAATGCGGCATGTAATTGCTAAAATCAAGGTTCAACCACGTGAACTGTATGACGTTTGGGTGGTATAAAGGTGCCGACCTGACACGTTACAAAGGAACAAGCCATAATTTAGCATCACCAACATCATCATCATAAAGAGAACATCAAAAGTGTGTGGCTGTACGTATAGGTGCGTGTATTACTATAGCTGCGCCGTGGACACTTCACTGCTTTGAAAAGTTGCCAGTCCTGTGCGGAAAGCACAGCATAGTCACAGCGAAAGCTGGAAGAGCAGATTTTCAATAGTAATTTTATGAGCACTCTTTGGACAACTTCTATGGGTACCTCAATAGAACCCACAACGTCATAAATAATCATAACATTTGTGAATTAGGGATGCACCCTCAACGCGACTATTTGTTCTTCGAAGGAGCGTGGTGCCCACTATTTATCTGTAAATAATTATGTGCACCTTGTTGATGCTGCGGCTGGTGATGATGAACGACAATAATGGCTAAGCCTTTTGTAGTGGGTAATAGGCATTCAACGACGCACTCGTTGTGCTATTCGCATTGGGTGTTATTCACCTGGTTGTTATTTTACTCTTTTGAAATACTCTGTTGCACAGGTTACCGCGATTCCTTCCCCCATATGAAGCCTGCATAGGTTCTGTTTGCAAATGATTCACAGACACCGGCGTAACTCTAACGTATAATACTGAGCTGTCACAAAGAGCGCATAGGTTTGAATCTCATTCTCTATGAACAAGTTTTTACTTATTATGCTTTTTAACTAAAAATGTTTTATACCGAGGACCATCATGGCTCACTGGCGTGTTTCTGTCACAGAAATGACGGATGTGTTGTAAAACACGTGCATAATAAGAGATGGAAAAGAAAAAAAAACTAGAACAAAAACTTCGTCGCTGGGAGTCGAACCTACGACCTCTTGCATCTCAGCTCATGGTGCGAACTGATTTCTAAACGCGCGATCGATGATTTATGGCGTAATGGGTATCACGCAAGTATGCGTATGGCAGTCGCCCTAACAGTGTTCAAAAAGGCCCTAGGAAGGTTGCCTTTTCATGCTTCACCGAGACTGTGCCCTGTGGTTTTTTCCTCATGAAGTCACCTGAGCGCACTGCTGGCCTCCAAATACGAGAAACGATAGGAAAGAATAACTCGATTGGTGCTCTGTATTTTCAGAAGTTGTTTAGGGGCTGGGCTTTTCGAGCAGTCTCCAAGGTTTCTTTCGTTCGTCGTATATAGTTCAATAAACCATTGTTATATACATACAGCCACCCGAGTCTTTCCCCAGCTGTGGGTGTGTGATGAACATTAATCATAATTACCATCATCACTGTCATCATCTGCCGCACGTTCCTCGAGCCTCCAAGAACGTTCTCTTTTTCAAAGGTGCCCCTGATCGGCAGGTTACAGTGCAAGCTCAAGCCGCCGCTGTTCCGGCTGTTCACCTACTCCCAACTCGCTTACGTGAGTGCGCGCATTTCACTACCGGCATTACCGTACTCGCAGCATTGTTTGAACGAGAAAAGGAGAATGAATCAAGAGCTTTTTTGAGAGACACAACTTGATGAAACCCACAGGATATGAGGCGAAGAAAAGCTCAGGCATCGTTATTCGTAGTCTTTTAACTGTATTGTAGTTACTATGAAATAATGCCATTTATATATTGAATTGGACAAAGTGAAAGATATCTCGTGGCAGTGTCCGAACTTACAGCCTTCAGATAACGCGTCCGATATCCTGAGCTGCCTGGTTACCGTGGCCGCCACGAGATACCGCCACGTAACCGTGTGCTTGGTCGCGATCATGAGCCGCGGGTCTGAAGAAAAACGAAAAAGTGCTCGAGGTCATCATGTGCGCTGACGAAGGAACGCATCTTTTTGCCCCCTAGTAATCCCCCCCCCCCCCCTACGCAGCTTTCATCGGTCCCGCTGGCATGAGAAAGAAAAAGATGGAAAGCGCTTGAAGCTTTCCACAAATAGCTCCGCTTTCCACAAATAGCTCCGAGCCTCTGCGCATGTCCTTACGTCGTGAGCTTGTTCATGACGTAATATTTGTCGCAACAGCCTCCTCAAAGTGTGAGGCTCACGGGACGGCTTTGTGCTCTCCGATAATAGAGTACCAAGCACTCTGCATTGTTAGCAACGTTTTCTAAACACACACGCCATTCCACTAATTCCTTGTGCTTCCGTACGAAATGCATGTTTCCCGTATATTTTCCACATAGTTTCACAAGAGGCTTACCGAAATATACCAAGTTATTGAATTGAACTAGGGAACGTTGCAGGCAGGAATATAAAGCATTTGCCTTAATAATTTTCCTCCAACTCTCAGCCAGTGGCATTCTCATCAATATTGACTTTGCTGGTATTGAAAGTGAGGAGAATCGGAGTTTAATTTTACAGGTTCGCCAACTCTCGACCATGGCTTACTACAACCCCATTGCGGTCAACCAAACGGCGTCCGGTCAGGTGGCCCCCGGGTTGGCGGTGTATGACGACACGGCTGCAGCTTCTACGTTTTCCAGCTCGTCCATGGAGACATCTACCACAGGAGGTACGAAATAAGGTGTTTCACGAAGGTTCTCCACTTAAACTGTGGCATGCGGTGCTAGTAATGTTGCAATGACATGCACGTGCTTTGTAAGAGAGAGGCGCACTGCCGAACTTCGTTATAACGAGCACGAACATAGTGAATAACTGGCTGTAGCGAACAAAATACAAAGTTTGTCAGGAAAGGCCTTAGTTCAATGACACTTATTACCTTTACTACATAGCCGAAAACGTGAGCGCCGCCGGCACGATATGGCTTATAACGAAGAAATATTTGGTTTCCGTGACGCTCAATTATGCTTGTTGGGGCAAAATTCCTAAAATCGTGGTATGATTATGAGGAATGCCACAGTGGAGGGTTCCGAAAGCTCGGACCATCTGTTCATCTTACATGTACACCTTACAAGTGCAAAAGCCTCGATAGCTTTTTCGCCTCCAATGAAACGCGGCGTCCGCCTCAGGGATTCGATCCTGTAACCTCTGTGCCAGCAAGTGAGCAATACTTGACCACCATGCCAGGTGAAGCTCAAAACTCAGAAGTTAGCATAAAAATCAAAATAGTTATAGAAAGGCAACTCACGCCTACATCGTTTTTGCAATGAAATTTGGTTAAAAATTTGGTCACATTCTACAGATAAATTGTAACGCAAGAATTTTTCGTCAATTTTGTTCGGTTGCATTTCATGCTGGGGTGCTTAGGTATGTTGAGCTTGAAATGCCACAAGAAGGTGAGCAGACATTATTTTGTTGATATTGGGGGATTCAAGCATAGAATAGTTCGACTTTTATTCTAGGATTTTCGTGCGAAAAAAGAAAATTTCTATCTGTACTGTCACGACAAATATCATATATAACGAACTCAGTTGTAGTCTCTATGCTGCTTAGTAATACGAAAATTCGATTGCAGTATAGTGTATACTACATTTACTCGATTAGAGCTGAGGTTCTTCTCCCCATTTGCGCTACTTGAAGCCGTCCCTCGTGTTACAGTCGAATTCCAAAATTCAACTTGCCAAAAATGTAATGGTGCGCGCAATGCTTTTCGTATTGAATTTTTTTCGTAACGCAGTTAAGTCACAAAACGTGACAATCGTGTGCGCGTTACAACTGAGTAAATACAAGAAACTCTTTTATAAGCAAAACCATCAAAATTACGATGCCCGCCCTCAAAGAATGAAAAGGGCCCCGGAGCACAATTGGTGACTTCTACGATAAGTAACCGTTCAAACTATCGCGTAGTATACACAATATCGTGTTAATAATTGTATTTCCAGGGTCTCGACAGCTGCAGCTTACAGAGTGGGTATACTTCTCTTTCTGAATCGAGAACTCAAGTCTGACACGTCGACACCCGTTTGATTCCTAATTTTTCAGAAAGAATCGATGCTATAACTAAACGCAAAGAACTTCATATTGTCGGCACCAACTAAATTTATTTCCGGCGTCTTGTTTAAGAGGAGACTATTGATAAGTGCTTTACAGTAATGTAGAACAACTCGATTATGTAAATGACCTGTTTATATGAATACATGAATACAAGCGCCGGCGTTCAGATGGATGCATTAAGAGTCCCCGATAAGCAATCTTTCTAGCCCGTGTGACGGACTAATGCTTGCATCTTCGTTTCTTCCTTTTTTTTTCAGAAAAGGAAGAGACGTAAGTCAATGAATGAATGAATGAATGAATGAATGAATGAATAAATAAATGAATGGATGAATGAATGAATGAATGGATGAATGAATGAATGAATGAATGAATGGATGAATGAATGAATGAATGGATGAATGAATGAATGAATGGATGAATGGATCAATAAATAAATAAATAAATAAATAAATAAATAAATAAATAAATCAACCAATCAATGTATGTGGACATGGTTAGCGCAAACGATGCAGGTTGTTCCCGTGTGTGCACGTATTCTCCACATTGCTTCTTAAAAGGCCGCTCATCTCCCGCATTGAGAGACAAAAGAAGTGGTACCGTCCTCGCCTTCACTACTTCTTTCTACAAGTGACATATCCTCCTCGCCACTTATTCCTTAGAACTTGTACAATGTCCACCGCTAAGTGCTGAGGCTATTGAAATATCGCGCTTGTCTTGTCGGCTAGCGCCGTCGGAAGTACTCAAAATAAAGTGAAATCAGTTTATTAAGTGATAAGTGGAGTTTAACGCCCCAAAACCACCATATGGTTATGAGAAACGCGGTAGTGGAGGGCTCCGGAAATTTAGACCACTTGGGGTTCTTTAACGTGCACCAAACCTGAGAACACGGGCCTGCAGCATTTTCGACTCCATCGAAAATGCAGCCGCCGCAGCCGGGATGCGATCCCGTGACCTACGGGTCAGGAGACGAGTACCTTAGCCAGTAGACCACCACGGCGGGGCTGAAATCAGTTCATTGCGCACGAGTATAATGCGAGACAAGAAGCTCAAACGAGACAAGGAAGAACTGGTGGGCGGCTGCAAGGCGAAGCCGTGCACAAGACAATTCACATCTTATATTTCCTGCATATGAACCAGTAGACAGCATGTGCAGCCTATAGACGTCACGGGAATCACTGTTTCTTGCCCCGCCGCAGTTGTCTAGTGGCTAAGGTACTCGGTTGCTGACCCGCAGGTCGCGGGTTCGGATCCCGGCTGCGGCGGCTGCATTTCCGATGGAGGCGGAAATGTTGTAGGCCCGTGTGCTCAGATTTGAGTGCACGTTAAAGAGACCCAGACGGTAGAAATTTGCGGTGGCCCCTCACTACGGCGTCTCTCATAACCATATGGTGGTTTTGGGACGTTAAACACTACATATCAATCATGAATCACTGTTTCTACGTCTCGAGATGCGCTACAAAGACGAGAACTGCCATAAAATAACAATGTGCTCGTTTTCTGTATTTTGAGAAGTTGAGGAGGGGTCCTTCAAATATAATGCTCGGACCGTAATCTCACCTAACAAAACAACTACTTGAAGACTGATATTATCTAGAACCATTTCTATATATCTGTCTTGAACTAAATATTTTACTGATGTACGCCTGTCGCGTAAAAAGAAAAGCTAGCGCTGGTCTTGACTCCACCACGCAGCTGTAATATATATCAGAGTAACAATTTATTTCACGCAGTATGAGTAGACACTGCACTTCACCATTGACAAAGGGCATTTACCTTCTGTATGCCCCGATTCAGCTGAACCTCGATATAACGTAGCTCGCGACGTAGCGAACTCTTTTGTGACCATTAGTCACTCCTACCGATTTTTACGTATTATACCCTCAATATGACGAAGAAGATTTTCGACTCCGAACACGGCAGTTCATCTCGCACGCGATGTTCTTTTTGCCCAGGCGGACCTACGCCACGACAGCGGTGTTCATATGCAGCGTCGTCGTCATCGTCATACTGATGAGTGCCATCATCATGCTATTTACCTTTGGAATCGGTAAGCATTTGTGCCTCAGTTCAAGCGAAATTTCCTCTTACCGCATTTCACTGCTTCTACTTGGCGTCTTTTAATGAGAATGCCCTAAGCATATCATTGCACGGGAACATTGAGCGATACAAGGCAGGCTCAAAACGCTCGTCGAATACCTTGTCCATGTGTCTAAGAGGACTCCGAGGCGAAAGCCAACTCATTCTATCAATCGATCTATTCATCATTCCCTGACCCCTTCTCTAAAGCTTAGGGCACCTAACGTGGTTTTTGACCCTTTATTAGAATCAGAAGTCAGAAATGTTTTTGTTTTCCAACGAAATTGTTGGAGGTCCATCGGCCGAAAAGCTGCATCATACAGCTTGAATGTGCCTGAAGTCTCTCATATCACAGCAGTAACATCAAAGCTAGCATACATGCACGTTTTCAGTATATATAGAAAAGTATATATATTGTCAGCATAAAAAAAATAAAAATGTTTAGTATCATTGAGAAAAAAAACACATATTGAATAAGACTTGCAAATACATGATATTTATGAATATAGAAATCTAAGGCATTTGGCTGGAGGAAATGTCAAAATGCATTGCCATAATAAAAAAAAAAAACAAAGATAGTTACAACACTAAAGCTATCCCTAGTATAAACATGGTTGTGATGTACAATGGTGTAATACACTGCTTATTGAAACACTGAAAGCGAAAAACATTAAAAAATGTAAAAAAATATAAGGATTGTTTTGTCTATGCTTTCATTCGTACTTGCAAAAGTATTCCCGAATTTGTTTGCACATTGAAGTATTTGAAATAAATGTTCCCTTAGATAGATAGATAGATAGATAGATAGATAGATAGATAGATAGATAGATAGATAGATAGATAGATAGATAGATAGATAGATAGATAGATAGATAGATAGATAGATAGATAGATAGATAGATAGATAGATAGATAGATAGATAGATAGATAGATAGATAGATAGATAGATAGATAGATAGATAGATAGATAGATAGATACGCTCAAAGTCGCGTAAGTTCGCTAGAAATGTTTCACATTTAAAAAGTAACAAACAAACCTGAATCAATGCCTGCATGCAGGATTTTTCTATGTGACCGAGACGACCACGACCGATGCCCCAAGTAGCTATGTTGTACGACGTAGCAGCGCCAAGCCGGTGCCAGCGACCACTCCGGCAACTACCACGATTGCGCCGACTACCACAACAGGACATACCACTCATACCACTCAGGTTACCAAGCCTACCACACAGCGTACCACCACGACTATTATCACGACTACGACAACTGAAACGCCTACCGCGCCTACAGCTGCACCCGCGGAAAGTACGTTCATCGCCATCCTCATATATAAAATGCGGGACATTTCGTAGCGAACCAGAGAGATGCTGAAATATTGACTATATAGGCGGCCGCTCGAAGCAACGTCTCGACATGTGGTCTTGTCTCGTGAAGCCTTGATGCTTTACAGCGTACTATAGCTGCGTTGTGTGGCCTTTACGGTGCTCGGCTTCTGACCCGAAGATCACAGTCTTAATCCCGGGTGCGCGACACTTACATTTTGATGGAGGCCCGTGTTCTGCGTGATGGAAGTGCACGTTATTAAAGAAAACCCGATCGTGAAAATTTCTGTAGCCCTGAACTACGGTGTCCTTCATATTCATGTCGAGGTTGCAGTATGTAAGACCCCAATAGTTACAATATAAGAGCTACAGTTTTGAAAAAGATGAAACCTCTTCTCTAAACGTCTGTCCATCCATCCGTCCGTCCGTTTGTACGTCTGCCGTTCTGTCCATCCGTCCGTCCGTCTGTTTTTTACTGCACTCTATTGTATACGTTCAGCCAGACTTTACTGAAAAGTGGCATTAAGGCTGTGTGAAGCGCAGAAACAAGCCCTCAATGTTTCCTTCCTAAATTCATTCATTGACTATACCATACTGTTTCTTCCCTGTCCTGTGTTTTCTGGTGTTGCACTGTAAATCAGTTCACGATAGATCATAACCAACTGGCGCAACCTACCGTCTTACTACTGTATACAGCAACTAGAACATGCTCGCGTCTCTCAAGTCAATACGCGTTCAGTAATGTCTCAGCTCGTGTTGTTTTTCTGTTGGCGCTGCGAGCAGTGATTGACGACCAGCCCCTGGTGTGCACGATGGGAGTGCGGACCAACTCGACGCAGATGTTCCCGCCGGACGGTTTGTGCGAGTACCTCTTCTATGACTCGCTGTACATCATGGGTCGCAACACGTTCGCTCCGCGGGATCAATTCGATGTACACTTGAAAACCTTCGTTGAAATCGCCTCGTCGTACAAGACCACATCCTTTGGCGTCGGTTTCACCTACAGGTGAGTATTTGCGCACAAAAAGTAAGAACTCCTGACGCACTCGCAGAAATCACAAAATGATCACGATGAGACATCGTCACAAATCACCAAAAATTGTGCCATCATTGTGACGTCATCGCATGGCGTCATAGCTTGATCAAAGGTGGGATGGTCACGAAGACAGTGCAAGCCCACGTTAGATACAGCGAGCTTTCTGAGAGGGGCGGGGAAGGATTATTATATAAGCTGAGAATAGAAAAAAAGAAGATAGCGTTCACCTTCGGGTCTATATAGGTGAATTCGCCAGCGATTCAGTTAGATTTGTTACTGCGGTAACAGCAACCGCTCTCGGCGGGAGTGGCCGTCGGTGTTTTCGTGCCATTCAATATATGTATGGAAATGTATATTCCTAACACCCAAGATGGAAAATAGTGTCTATAGCTTCTCAGCCGCAACGCATACACCCTCTAGCATATTAATGGTGAGCTATTTATTTAAGTGATGAACAGTTAGTACAACACCCGCTCGCCACGCAGAATAGTTGCCTCTAGTTTCCCACTAAAGGCAACTATTTAGTCATAGTTGATTGTTAATCAACGATGACTGAGTAATGATAGAAGAATTGAGTAATGATAGAAGAAGTCAGAAAAGCTTTGGAAAGCATGCAAAGAGGCAAACCTGCTGGTGAGGATCAGGTAACATCAGATCTGCTGAAAGATGGAGGACAGATTGTGTTAGAAAAACTAGCCACCCAGTTTACGAGGTGTCTCCTGACGGGAAGGGTACCAGAGTCTTGGAAGAACGCTAACATCATCTTAATACATAAGAAAGAAGATGACAAGGACTTGAAGAATTACAGGCCGATCAGCTTGCTCTCTGTAGTATGCAAGCTATTTACAAAGGTAATTGCTAACAGAGTAAAGAAAACATTAGAATTCAATCAACCAAAGAAACAAGCAGGATTTCGAACAGGCTACTCAACAATTGACCACATTCATACTATCAATCAGATAATAGAGAAATGCTCAGAGTATAACCAACCATTATACATAGCCTTCATAGATTACAAGAAGGCGTTTGATTCAGTAGAAATATCAGCCGTCATGCAGACACTGCCGAATCAGGGCGTAGATGAAGTATATATAAACATTCTGGAAGAAATCTACAGGGGATCAACTGCTGCCATAGTGCTTCATAAAGAAAGCAACAGAATACCAATCAAGAAGGGTGTAAGGCAGGGGGACACAATCTCCCCAATGCTATTTACCGCGTGCTTACAGGAGGTTTTCAGAAACCTAGAATGGGAACAGTTAGGGATAAGAGTTAATGGAGAGTACTTCAGTAACCTGCGCTTTGCCGATGACATTGCATTGCTGAGTAACTCAGGGGACGAATTGCAACTCATGATTACGGAGTTTCACAAGGAGAGCAGAAAGGTGGGTCTTACAATTAATCTGCAGAAAACGAAAGTAATGTACAACAACCTCGGAAAGGAGCAGCGCTTCGAGATAGGTAATAGTGCACTTGAAGTTGTAAAAGACTATGTCTACTTAGGGCAGGTAATAACCGCAGAGCCTAACCACGAGATTGAAGTAACTAGAAGAATAAGAATGGGGTGGAGTACATTCGGCAAGCACTCTCAAATTATGACAGGTAGATTGCCACTATCCCTCAAGAGGAAGGTATATATAACAGCTGTATCTTGCCGGTACTTAGCTACGGAGGGTTCAGCTTAAATTGAGGACGACGCAGTGAGCAATGGAAAGAAAAATGGTAGGTGTAACCTTAAGAGACAAGAAGAGAGCAGAGTGGATTAGGGGACAAACGGGGGTTAAAGATATCATAGTTGAAATAAAGAATAGGAAATGGACATGGGCCGGGCATGTAGCGCGTAGACAGGATAACCGCTGGTCATTAAGGGTAACTAACTGGATTCCCAGAGAAGGGAAGCGGGTTAGGGGGAGACAGAAGGTTAGGTGGGCAGACGAGATTAAGAAGTTTGCGGGTATAAATTGGCAGCAAGCACAGGACCGGGTTAACTGGCGGAACATGGGAGAGGCCTTTGTCCTGCAGTGGACGTAGTCAGGCTGATGATGATGATGATGATGATGATGATGATGATTGTTAAAATTGCTGTCCAGAAACCTCGTAGTGTTATTTTTGTACCAAGGAAGGGCTTATTTTGAAATATTATCACGTTTTAGTGGTCCGCATCGGGTTAGCGCATTTAAAATTACCCGCCTCAAGAAGCAGACCATCTAACGTCACTGCTGCCGTGTCCAACTTTACTGCGCGGCTACCAACACTAGTAGCAGCAGAACGGAAGCAGCGTAGCCACAGCAGCAACAGCGGTCATTGATCAATTTCCCGCCATTGGCTTCGAGATGAGAGGTTCAACTGGGCCCCGCTAGATGGCACGACCTATGCAGTTTAGCCTTGGAGTATGGGTAAATGAGAGTGATAGATACATGGAGGTACAGGAAAAAGCCTCGGCAGCAAAAGGAAAGAGGAATGCGGCAATAATGAAGCACAGAGCGTTGTGGGGATACAATAGGTATGAGGTGCTTCGAGGTCTGTGGAAGAGTGTAATGGTTCCAGGGCTTACTTTTGGGAACTCAGTGGTGTGCATGAGGGCAGAGGTGCAATCGGGAATGGATGTAAATCAAAGGACTGTGGGACGCCTCGCGTTGGGTGCTCACGGGAAGACGACAAATGAGGCTGTAAAGGGCGATATGGGGTGGGCAGGTTTTGAGGCGAGGGAAGCGCAGAGCAAAATAAGGTTCGAAGAAAGGCTAAGAAATATGAAGGAGAGTAGATGGGCAGAGAAGGTGTTCCGTTATTTGTATAGGAAGAGCGTGGACACACAGTGGAGAAAAAGAACTAGAAGACTCACTAGTAAATATACGGCTGGTATTGTGAGCCATATGTCAACAAAGAGCGTTAAGGGAAAAGTCAGGGAGGCGGAGAGGATTTACTGGATGGCAGCTATGGAGAAAAAACCGGCTTTGAGTAACTACCGAAAGGGCAAAAATGAAATAAGGAGGGAGGCATTTTACGATAATTCAAGGGGAAGCGCTTTACTGTTTGAAGCGAGATCGGGTTGCCTTAGAACGCGTAGTTATAAAGCAAGATTCAGTAAAGAAGAAGAACAATGCACATGCTGCGGGAAAGATAAGGAAACGGCGGAGCATGTTCTGCTTGAATGTGGAGATATCCACCCAGGTGTACGTTTGGGCACGAGCCTACAGGAAGCCTTGGGTTTTAGGGACAACAATGGAAAGCTGAACACACCCGCGATTGAAATAAGTAAGAGACGGTTAGAGTATTGGTGGCAGAAAATTAGAGAGAAAGGACAAAAATAAATATTGGAAAAATAAGATATGGACAGTGTGCCGTAAATGGCAGAGAACTTAAGCTGAAAATTTACCTTTTTTCCATTAAGATAGAATTTATCGAAGTAGAGGCATTAGGCCAACATAAAAAAAGGGAAAAAAGGTTTTTTTTTTTTTTTGTCGAGCCTGGTGGCATACTTGTCACCACCCCGTTATAAAGGGGACGCTCATAGCATCCATCCATCCATCCATCCAGCCAGCGAAAATTGAATTTTTGAACCACTCGCGCCATTCCCCATAGTAACGTCCGGTGGTTCTTTTCTTTGTACGAATCAAACAGAAACGATGAAGCAGCATTTTATTGCGTCTCTTGAAGCTCTTTATTTAGTGCAGGTAGATTGATTACTAGTAAATAATTGTAGGCGGTTCATCTGACATTATCGGAATCAATTTGAGAATGTCCTGCTGCGGCGCATGTATACAGGTGCATTTTCGTTAATTTCTAGGTAAGTAGGTACGGTTGTGGATAATATTGCCATTTTAGATATCGTAAATTGAGCTTTGACTCTGACGTAAATTGTTATTTGACTTAAGTGTATTTAAGTAAGATACGAGACTTCCGCAGGTGTTACAACCACCTCCCCCCCCCCCTTCATTTTTGCGGCTATGTGAATGCAGTTCGGCGTACCACCTGGAGGCCTACCTGCTACAGCAAGCCACCAAGAAGTTCAACGTGATGAAGAACTTCTGGGATCACTCGATTTACCACATCGGCGTTGTGGACAGTGCCACTGTGAATCCCACGGAAGCCGAGCTAATACCTGCCCTGGTTTGTCTGAAGGTACGCATAGACCGCGCGTGAATGCGTTGACGTGGCTGCATACGCGGTTCTTCAAGTCGAACATATATTGTCATACGGTGCCTTATCTATTCGCCTTAGACCAGGAGTTCCCAAGCATGCTGGCCCCAGGGAAGCAGCCGCCGTGTTGCCTTCACGCAATGTGGCCCCTACCTCAAATGGTTGCTTAACCCTGCCTTAAACGATTGTGAGGCGAAAGGCATGTTTTTCTCTTCAGCCGATCGCATGCCGTGCGATGACGTTATCACACGACGGCACTTCATGTGACCTCATAGTGACGTCATTAGGACGTGAAATCTTAGTGAGTTGTAAAGTTTTGATGGCATCGTATCGTGAAGTCATCCCGTGATAATGACTTCCTGCAACACTCGTGTTGATCCCGACGCCCCATTTATGCGTTTCAAAGGCTTTAGCCTTTAAAAATGATATGGAGTAATATCGGTATTAATTTATGAACAGTATGGTCATGCGTGCTGTATTCAAGGATTGGAACAGATCATTGTATTTAATTTCAGAACAACTTGAATAGTGCGGCTGGTCGTTCATCCATGCATTTTACGTGGCGCCATCACGCTTACAGTAGATCAATCAATACAGACCCTAATAAGACTATCAATGTGCATAACTAGCCTAAAATGAACGAACAAACCCCAAAATAAATGAGCCAAAATAACTAAGAATCAATCACAATTATTCACCTAAAAAATGCTGAAAAGCGCTTCGGAAATATGCTGCTGACATCGGCACCACCCTAAAGAGGACGCCATCACCTGTACGATTCGATTGATTGAATGATTTGTGGGGTTTAACGTCCCAACGCCACAAATATGATTATGAGAGGTGCCGTAGTGAAGGGCTCCGGAAATTTCGACCACCTTTGGTTCTTTAACGTGCGCCCGAATCTGAGCACACGGGCCTACAACATTTCCGCCTCCATCGGAAATGGACCCGACGCAGCCGGGATTCGATCCCGCGACCTGCGGGTCAGCAGCCGAGTACCTTAGCCACTAGACCACCGCGGCGGGGCACCTATACGATTCGCCAGTGCTGCCTTGCTACGTTTGATAACGGAAAGGACATGATGAAACTCCCCGCAGACGATACGTATCTCAACTGCTGTAAGAAGCAGGAAGCTCATAAAACACAGAAAAAAGCAGCGCACGTTTCACACACCTATAGTTTTTGAATCTCCTTAGCAAGATCCTACTTCTGCCGTGGAAGCCAATGCTTACCACCAACATTGACGCCATCGACGCTTTCGCAAATGGAGCACGGGGACCTCTCTGAACGGGAATAGCTGTGTGCCCGCACTACACACACTTCTTACGGTTTCACATTAGCGGAGCAGTCTTACGTTTTCTTCAACGTAACGACTGCTTCAAGCAATCACTCGTGATCACCGTGTAGTTTTGCTGCCAATCTGGCCGCTATAGTTTGTATTAGGTCTGGTGTGAGCGTTTACTTAAATGTTACACCAATAAGACACTAACTGTTGACGCTGAAACGTAGGTACGAACAGTAGAGGGCCACATATATTCACTTTTTAAATATCGGGGTGCTTTACGTTTTTGAACATCATGATACACTGAGAAATGCACTTAGGATTGCACACAACTGTACTAAGAGATGTATGTGTGAGTAGGTGTCCGTATGTGCGTGCGTGTATGTACAGTGCTGGTCATAAGTTCCCAGGCCACTATGCTATGTATTCCTACGGCAGCGTACGCGTCCTGGGAACTTGTGACCTCCTCCCTCCCCTACACTTGTGTATGACAAGAATACGGTAAATCCGCAAGAGCCCATGAAAATCTCACTTTTCGTCACAGATCCTGCGCGACAACTTTTCGCAAGAAATCGTCAACCAGGGCATCAAGGTGTTCACATTTTTCGCGGCGAACATTCCAGACGCCGGCTGGGCCCGCTTCTACATCAGGAATTTCACGTAAGCGAAAAGTATGAGATTGCTTAAAAATCACATTCTTTGAAGTCTTTCAGACGTCACCTATATGAAGAACTTTGTGTAAATGCCCCCAATTTGTTCTATGTTAATTTAATGCAGACAACTGTCTGTTGCGAAACAAATATTATAGTATGTGAATTCATGGGTGTGTTAGTAACTCATTTCAAGCAAATAGCCAATAAACATATACTTATCCTGAAGTCATTTATGCCCTGTTTTGGCCTAAAGAGAATGAAATCTCAGGCAAGAAATATGGCGCAAGATCACTTTTGGTTTTGTATATATTGAGTGAGGAAAAATATTTTTCATATGGCCCGCAGGAAGTGGTACGTCGAATTACTCGTTGAACGTGGTGGTGCCTTCAGTAAAGCGATGATGTGTAATGACACACTGCATAATTAAGGTAAATGAAGACAAAATAATTATGCAGGGGGCTTAATTCATGTCATCAACAGTGAATCACATTCGTCAAGCCTTCATACCACCCCATTCTAATATTCGTATATCTCAAATTAAGGAGGTGATCACGAGGGCATCAAGGCGTAGGTGGCTAGATATATAGATAGATAAGTAAATAGAAACTGTCAAAGTGCCTGCAGCTCGCTAAGGAATGCTTGCCACTAAAACTCGTCGCGGAAGGCGTCGAACTTTCCATCCATACGCGTACGCCTCATACCCATACATCATGGGCCGTGGTATGCGGGACAGTTTTTCTACCTAAGAACGGCGAAAAGACACACCGGTAATTTAAATGAGAGAGCGTCAAGAAAAACTGACATGAGCACATTTGGACCTGACTAATTCAAAGAATAGGTATCACGGTCCCAGCAGAAATCGAACCCGAGCACACTGCGTGGCATACAAATATTCCACCGCAGGGGCTCGCCAGGCCTCAACAGTGCTTTTGATGAAGACTCTATGTAGCAGAAGCGTCAATATTGGCTGCAGTGCTGGCTATCTTATTTTTACACATGACATAGGTACCCATGTATTACACAAGCCACGTAGGGTCAACGTCTGTTTTCTACATAAGTTGGTCTACGTCGTTCGTGCAGGGCTGCATAAACCATCCTTCTAAGTTGCCAGCACAAGGGCTAAATATCAGCGTACCGTGTCTATATAGTGTTTCTAACATACGTTTTGCTGTTAGTATAGTTATGCAACTGTAGACGACTGGCTATAAACTGTTGTGAGCCAGCACTCGTTCTGTGCACTATGTGTTCCTTTCTTCTTCGTCTCGAGTGCCGCATTATTCACGCAAGCAATCGAACTCACCTAACTTTCCATTTGTTGGTTTTATAAAACATATATGACTGTTCAACATGTCTGTGTGTGGAACATTTGCACATATTTCTAGCTTAGTTCCGTAACGTCTTGCTCAATAAAAAATTCCACAACAGTCACCTTTCCTCCTCATGCTTCGCATAACAAGGATTCTCACGGTGCGTGCAATCTGCCGAATTTTCATCTTGAATGTTCCGCACTGGTCAGTATCCCGGAGATATAAAATGTGTACATAGGTATTACGATGTTCGCAAAAATTCTTGAACACGTACTTAAATGTGTTACACGTAGAATGCGGACAATCTTCTTAACGTGCTGCAGTGCCAGTCACACACGGACGACATTACGAAGGTTGCCATCCATGTGGCAGTCGGACCACACTGCGTGTCCTTGTATTCCCGCCGCGGTGGTGCAGTTGTCACGGTGCTCATCTGGTGATCTGAAGGTCGCGGGTTCGATGCTGTTCGCGGCGGTCACGTTCGGTTGAGACTTAAACGATTGAGGCCATTGTACTGTGCCTCGTCAGCGCACCTTACCGCATGATTGAAATTTCCGGAGCTCCCCACTACGGCGTCCCTCATAAAGCGTATCGTAGTTTTGGGACGTAAAACTCATATTATCACTGTTATCTGACTTCTTCGTAGTTTGCAGACCGAAGCTGGCCAAACGTATATAGTTCAACACACCCTAAGCTATAGATTAAAAAGACACTAAAGAAAAAATATGAATTTCATATATTTGTGAAATACTGTTTTTTTTATTTCAACATCGCTACGCTTGTCATTTAAAAACGCTTTGTATGTGAGAAACGCGAGAAAGAAAATGTGGGTTCTAGAAGTCGTCCTTTTTGATTAAACCAATTAGTGTTCACATATTTATTAATAAGCAAAAATGAAGTACGTCATCCCCAGAGGGGGATGTCGACATAACACGCCGAGATTCAGGAAATTTATCGGTGCCCATGACAGGAAAACGGGAAAATAACTCCGAAATCATGACGTCAGGCCTGGAGGTTTTGGCTTCAACGTTCAGTTTGTTCTCTATAATAAAGCCACCATGATATAATTAGCGAGGTTAAGGTTCTGGGGGCACAATTTACCATTAAAAACTGGTGGAATATTTCCCTTTGTTGTGCCTTTAATGAAATGTTTGTGTGCGTGTGGTAGTCATTGTAGCCAGAAAGCGGTAGTGACCAGCCGGGCGAACCTTATTTTTTCAACAGCAGCTGGCTGAAGAAGAAGAATAGGAACGAAACTTTATTTTGATGGAAAGGGTAGCAAGGGAGAACTCCAGAGCGTGTTGTTCCGGGCCCCAAGTCGAGGGCCTCACTGGCTTGCGCCGCTCGCCTAACGTGACTGAGAAGCGCCAATTGCACCTCTCTGCCCGATGGCAAGTAGGTTTTGCTTTTTACAGGTCGTGTAAGTGTAATCCTTTTTTCCGTCCATCTATCCGTCCATGCGTTCGCCAGTCCATCTGTGCTTCCGAGCGTCCACAAGTGCGTCCGTCTCTCTGTCCATCCGTTCGAAAGCATGGACGGATTGACACACGAACGGACAGACGGACGCTTAGCCCAACTCATCATCATCGATTCCGTGGATATGCTGGGAGTTTTGAATAACGCTGTTTTTATCCTGAAGCAAAAACAGAAAATAACTCGGAAACTCACGGAAGCATTTTTCAAAATGATACCGAATGAAGGCTCATTAGAACCTTCTCTTTTCTTGCTAGATTCCGGGGTACGCATGCTCAGTAATTTTTCGTCATGAAGCCTGAAATTCCTGTACATTCATGGTAGCGACTTTTATTTTCTTCAGGTTTGAATAAATTCCAAGGGCTAGACAGCACTCGCCCTTGGTCCTTTTATTGTAATATCTAATAATATCGATAATATAAATTTGAGGTTTTATATGCCATACTCTCAATATTATTACGCGAGATGATGTTGTAGAGGGTACCTTAAACCTTGACCCTCTGATCTCCACCAACGTCTACTCTCATCGCACAGTGCACGGACCTCTATAGCGCTTCACCTCGAGCGAAAAGAGACCATCGCAGCCAAACTTGAACCCATGGCCTTGGGGTCAGCAGTGAAGCACCAGAACCACCGATCCACCACAGCTGTGTCTTTTTCTTGTGTATCTGCCGTTGTCATGCACGTTTTCCCAAGGGTACATCAACTCCAACTTGCCATCTTTTTTACGTCAATTATAGTATCTGCACCCGCTCGCAGGAACGTGATCATGCCGGACGTGTACATCGCTCTGGGCCACTACTCGCGTGGGGACAACGGTTTACCCAGCTGTCGTGCCGTGCCGCCTACGCTTCTGCAAAAGCCTCAGGGCGCTGAAGACAGCTACCAGTACGACTTGGTCAGGTCACAATGAAATCGTCTGCATTCCATTGTTTGTTTTCAAAAGGCATAGCGTTCTGGTGTGTTGGTAGTATTAACGTACACTCGCTACAAAAAATATAAAACCACCAGGCCTGCGTGAAACATGCAGCACTGCCACAGCGAAAGTTGGAAGAGTGGACTTTTAGAGATTTTTTTTTTAACACTCTTTGCTTGCAGCAGCTGCCCACACTTTCAGGGTACTCACTATGCTGTAAATCATTGTGTTGTAGGCAGGCATTCACTATTCCATTCTTTGTAATTCTTCGGAGAAGTAGCCGCTGCACACTTGCAAGGAATTTTGTGCAATTTTTTAGACTGTGGCTGATGGCGATTAAGATAAATCCCGGCCGTGACCTGATGAAGATGCATCAACTTCGATATGACAACGGCTTTCCCAGAGTGTATCTGACGACGGGCTGTTTCTTTTTCTGAATGGGACTATAACGTGGTGATCTGAAAATTTCTGGCTTTCAGCAAAAATAGAAGTGTGGTATATATATATATAAATATAATGTTTACACGTATATGAAAAGTAGACCGCAAAAGAGTATTTCCTTGCAAAACAAGCTCAGGAAGTCACCGGCTATAAACACCGCTGGAGTGTACTAGGAACTATAACACCACTTGCCTTTGGAGCCTGTGATTTCTCCATGGCATCTGTAACGTCATGCACTACATGGAGCGTATAGCCATCGCTTCTACCAAAGTCTGCGGCGCTGCAAATCGCTGAATTACAGTTCCAAGCAAGACAGAGTTAAAATAGCTGGACTTCACGTGCGGTGGACCACGGAACAATACCATTCGCCAGTATTCAGATGCTTACACAGCAAGATACATTTTACGTGATGGCTCGCTAATGGGCCGGTGTTGCGGTATACTCACAATTACAGCACTCGCGTGTTTATAAATTTATAAAAATATTCAATAATAAACGAAGTTCGCAATCGAACTCGGCATAATTTCACTCGCTTATTTATAAACGCCCAGCTAAGAACCCCCCTTAAGACATTACGAACTAAAATTGGGTGTCGTGGCTCCTTTGAATACGACTGGCATCTGCTAATGCGTGTGACGTATGCTCGCTTCGCGCAGACGACGGCGGCAGAGAGTATCGTCAGGTTGTCGGGTCTGGGACTCAAGTCGGTGCTGTCGGTCAGTTTGAAGGGTCATTTAGCGCTACTGACTGACCCAGACAAACGCGGTTTCCTGGCACCCTGCATGACCAACAACAGCCTTGACTCATTCGCCAGCTACGCTGAGGTGAGTCCCGTCTATTCTGGTCATCAGCCGTATCAATGCGACGCGAAAATACCACGTTTGTCCAAATGCAAGGCGGCATCAGCCACACGGTGCACTTGATTTCCCTTAGTACACTCTGTAAAAATAGCGCGTAAATAGGGAGTTTTCGCATAGCGCACCGCAAGCCTTAACTATGCGGTCGCTGCCACTGCGCAAACGTCATAACGCGAACTACCGTTCGCGTTTGCGGCCCACTCACAAGAAATCCGCAATAACATACGGCCCGCAAAACACTTTGCAGTGGTGGCGGATACACGCAATTCGAAAACTCAAATGGCGCCCTTACCCAAACGCTGCATCCGTAACACCCGCTAACTTGGAGAACGCTATTCGAAAACTCCCTAATATGCTTATGTCCCGCAATAATAATGGTCACCTATCTGTCGTGTTTTGCCTTGCATTGTCACAGTACGCGCGATATTTCCACGGGACGACTGACATGCGGTTTATCTGCGTGACATACCCCCGTATTCAGAAACGCTCCTCGACTCGACTTTCACCCATCACTTGACAGAGTTGAGCACTGCGCCGCTGCTCGGCTGAAAATTATGCTGCGCTACTCAAGAATCGCAGCAGATTATCGCTGATATGCAGTGACTTGCCTTGCCTATAGAGACGGCGCTCCCATCGGCTTTCTCAAGTGACGGTGAAGCGTTGAGTGAAGGGACGTTCTAGAATACGGGGGATAGAATTGCTCACAAGAATGTGGCGAGTGCGGAGTTTTCAAAAAAAAAAGCCCGAGCAAACCAGATTACGGTTACTGCTGTCAGATAAAAGGAGGCAAGATTTGCGGGATCTTTTCTTACGGCGAATTTCGTTCAGAAAACAGGAGTTGGGGCTTCGTGCAGTAAGTAGTTGGGGACAGAGGGCCAAGAGCAGAAGCACTCCTTACCACTGTAAATTTTTCGCAGGGCAGGTGAGAGGGTGAAGATCGAGTGGGGAGACATATTGTACGCGATTAAAACATTCCCAAGCCACAGCATTTTCTGTGAGGCAGCAACAAAATACGCGTAAAATCTCTAGTTCACCTGTTCAGCATCAGTGGTTTCAAACTGCACATGGCTGCTCTACCATGGCCGCTCGCCATGGCAGAAGCGAAATCAAAACAAATACTATGAATGCAACGTCCTGCGGCTACTCCGTTATTCGGGGAGAGCACTAGGAACTGCACCTGCCTGCTCTCGGAGCAGCAAAAGTGCTCTCGCTGTACCACTGGACGGCATTACTCTTACTCCTTCGAGTTGACTGACACTAAACGGCTCTGGAAACGCTTTCAGTGGGTTTTTTAATGACAAGATCTCGCCTGTTTTCCTAGTGCAATAAGAGTGCGCAAAAAAAAAGTTTCTACAAGTGTGACGGCCCATCTCACTTAATACTGAAGATCGTAAATGTTCTGCAGTTTTATAATCGTCCATGCCCCAGTGCTTCATTGTGTCAGCGGCAGCTGCTTATATGACTCAGAAAGATGTTGCGTCTCGACTACACTATTTCTGCACCATGAAGGTGTTCCGTTGACCGATGTGCAACTCCCTTACCTTTACGACTATAGGAAACCATTAACATCGAGCAACATGTACGACGACAAAGTGTGTCATTACAAAAGCATTTCGTTCATTGTGACCACCACATTTGTGTAGTAGTACCTACCAACGAGAATCGGGCAGTGGAAGCTGAGAAAACGTACTGTCGCATCTTTCATAATTTGACTTGTTTGCCTACCATTCCTGACCGTTGCATTGACGTAGTGGTTACGGGGCTCAGCTGCGGGTGACGAATCGTATGAGTGAAAAGAGAAAAGAGAAGAGACATTTCGTAAACAATGACAAATGAATATAAAAAAAGTTGAGGGAAGGTAAGGATGTACAGGTGTCGCTCAGTCCTAGTTGTCGAACCGGTTGGCATAAGTTAACTATGGCAGGTTTGAAATTCTTAGATAGAGGGCTTAACTCGCAGCGGTTGTCTTTGTGTATGTATCATACCCAATGTATTCTAGAGCGCCTTTAGAAACGTTTAGACATATACACTGCTTCATGAGTTCCGTGCAGCAGAGCCAAGGCTACGTACGCGATGTTCGAGCGCAGATTTTTGTGAAGCGAGATGTAGTGCCCATGTTCAGAACCTGTTGCCCACCCTCATGACCTTCACAAGTCTCGTCAGAACCTTTTGTTTGGGAATAGAATCTGCCTGGATTTTGCCCCATTTTTCAAAGCAGAAGGAGGAAAAAATAACTTTATTTAACACCCGGCGAGTTGGTAGGGTGGGTCAATCAAAGAAAACAAATTTTCTTGGCGCTATAATACGAAAGAAAGAGTTCTCACGTGTTCGTGTTACAACGTGCAAAGGATGGAAGAAATAACGGAACTGTTCTCGTATGCGTCAAGTTTTAATCTCTTAATGTTGAGAGATGAGATCGTAAGGTCCCAGTGCATACATTCATTTTGCCTGCTCAAAATTCTCAAACCTGGTGAAGGGCCCTTCAAGGTGTTCACAGACAGAAGAGAAATTGATCCTGTGCGGGTACATGAAGCTAATACGAGACAAGAAGAAAGAAAACACTTCTGGCCTATTAGCACTTTGGCTATTTGCTTTTGTGTTGCCCTTCTCAGCCATGCTGAAAAGAAAGAGACGTTTAACTGCTGAAAAGAAAGAGACCCAGGAGCGTTTAACTCACCATGCTGGACTAGAAAAGGAGAGACGTTATTCTGCAAGTTCCGCGAAAAAAAAAACAAAAAAAATAACTGCACGGTTATGCTAAACCATTTGCACCTTTGCCATCACAAAATAACGCAAGCATTTCTGTTTACGTGGTTGCTTGGGCGAGTTGGTACGACATGATTCACATAAAAAACAGCGCCAAAAACGAGAGACAAGAAAAAGAAGGAGACAGACAGCGGCACTGAACTTACAACAAGATTTATTTGCCAGAACCGCACAATATATACTTGGGCAGCTTCTAACAAAAAAAGAAAATACAAAACAAACAATACAGAATCCACCTAACAACCACATAGTCATCTTCACAACGCACCATGAGCAGCACGTGTGCTAACGTGCCGAAGGAAATCTATTTCTTTTAATGATAGCGCAATCGAATCCTGGTTCGAGGGGCGAGCGAGGCTGCAAAGTCAAGCATCGAAAGAAGTACGTTCCATGCATTGAAGGAGTGGTGTACTCACTACCCCTGTCTTGCGGCAAGTGGTACATCGGCCAAACAGGCAGGTGTTTAAATGAGCGGCTGAAAGAGCACGCTCACAACGTCTCCTCTACAGTTTCGGGCCATCTCGGCATTCATTGCCGAGACTGCGGCTGTGTCCCTGATTTTCAGCTTTGTACCGTCATCAGGCGGCATCGGGACCAGTTGATACGTGAAATTTATGAGGCTTCAGAAATAGAAAGGCTGGGCAGTGCATGTGTCAGCAGGCCTTCGATTGCGCTATCATTAAAAGAAATAGATTTCCTTCGGCACGTTAGCACACGTGCTGCTCATGGTGCGTTGTGAAGATGACTATGTGGTTGTTAGGTGGATTCTGTATTGTTTGTTTTGTATTTTCTTTTTTTGTTAGAAGCTGCCCAAGTATATATTGTGCGGTTCTGGCAAATAAATCTTGTTGTAAGTTCAGTGCCGCTGTCTGTCTCCTTCTTTTTCTTGTCTCTCGTTTTTGGCGCTGTTTTTTATGTGAATCATTTCTGTTTGCTATCATGTCGTAGACATATATCCCGCACGTTGCTATTTCGAAAGTTTGAATTTGGTCAAAGTTTATTTTGCCTCTGTTCAAGGTACTGGGGGCCAAAGACAGTGTTTTGTCTGCCTATTTTCGGCGCCTAAAACCCGGTTTCTTAGTGCGCATATATCGGGCCTCTAATAATCACTACCGGTACTTTCATGCCATCTTGAAGGTGTTTGCAAGTCTCGCATCTTGGACGGGAGCAAAGTGTAATTTGGGCAGTGGAATGGGAGCTTGATTTTGCATGCACTCTGTGACAGGTGTGCAGGAGCCCGAACTACTCAACACCGGTGTATGATCAAGTTGTGGACGCCGTCCAATATCGGTACGCCTACGGGCCGATGGTGTTCTCCTACGACGACCGAAAAGGACTTGCTAATAAGGTACCCGACGAGTGGCTATTGTCACAAGATATATATATATATATATATATATATATATATATATATATATATATATATATATATATATATATATATATACCAGATTCTTTGAACGTCATTCACGCTGGACCCGACCTATGGTATGCAAGAAAGAGACGACGAAACTTTCCCGGAAGCGTCTTTACTAAACGTTTCCAGCTGGTGCACCAGCCTTCGTTAGAGTCTCTGACGAAGGCTGGTCCACCAGCTGAAAACGTTTAGTAAAGACGCTTCCGGGAAAGTTTCGTCGTCTCTTTCTTGCATATATATATATATATATATATATATATATATATATATATATATATATATATATATATATATATATATATATATATATATATATATATATATATATATATATATATATTGTACCGAAGCATAGTGGCGCCAGCTCTGTGCCAGCGTGAAAGGGGAAGTTGACGTCCATGTGTGGCTCGTGCTTGCCGGGTTCCTGGTTCCTGCCGGTACCAGCTGGTTGCGGCTAACGTTTCTCGAATAATAACGTGTGTTTTTACGCAACCTTGCTCGTTGCATTTGGTGGAAACGTGCTGGGTAACGTCCTGGAGCTCCGCAGCCGTAAGCTACCACCTCAGTCCGCGATGACCGAGCGCGTCGATCCCCCACAAGGTTCTTCCACGCTGCCACCTGTCATGTGTTCTGGTGTACTTCGTCTGCGTGACCCACCAGTATACAACGGCACTGAAGATCAAGATGTCGAGGACTGGCTGGCAGAGTACGAGCATGCCAGCGCGATTAACAAGTGGGATGACCCTGCGAAGCTTGACGGATTTGGCCAACCTATGGTTCACCAACCACCAAGCCGACATCCACACCTGGTCGGTTTTCAAAGAGGCCGTCACCTCGTTTTTCGGTCGTCCAGCCATGCGTAAGCTTCGTGCTGAACTCGGCCTGCGGGGACGATTTCAGCGAAATGGTGAGAGCTTCACGAGCTACATTGAGGATGTGATCAGCCTCTGTAGGCGAGTTGATGCGAGGATGACGGAGGCTGACAGAATAAAGAATATATTGAAAGGCATTGATGACGACGCTTTTCATATGCTTGTGGCCAAAGACCCACAGATCGTCGCGGCCGTGATTCAGCTATGTCAAAGTTTCGATGAGCTGCGCAAGCAGCGAATTTCTACACGTCGCGCTAATACGCAAACAGCTCATATTTCGGCTTTGGAGTGCAAAAGCAGTCGCCCCGACTACATCGTGTTAATGCCTCAAATTCAACAGTACATCCGGGAGGAAGTTGCTCGACAGCTCTCTCTTGTCGCCACCATCAACGGGACCCCCACAACACTGGACCACTCACTTCGCCGTGCTATTCAGAGGCAAGTTGCCGAGGCTCTTCCTTCGCCCGCGTCCCCAATATCAGTGGCTGCACCGCTGACTTTTGCAGAAGCCGTCCGCCGACCTCCTGCCCAACCGCCGCTCCCTTCATACAGTCCAGCCACCAACTACTACAGGTCACCAGTTTCGGTTTATCCGGTAAATCGGCCCTTTCCACCACCTCGAGCACCTGTAAACTCTTGGCGTACTCCGGATAACAGGCTCGTCTGCTACAACTGTGGTATTCCAGGACATGTCGCACGCTACTGTCGTCGCCGTGGATTCTATTTTATTGATGTTCAGCATTCCGGCAACATACCTCGGCAATCAGAATCGCATGTGACACCTGATTCACATGACCCCCGCTCACGCCGACCAGACTTCAGCCGACGTCGATCTCCTTCACCCCGTCTTCGGTCTCCTTCCCCCATGCTTCGCCGTTCCAACCACGCCCAGGAGGAAAACTAACAATCGCAGTTCCCGAGGCAAGAGCTGCGCCACCGACGAAATTTCCAAGGCCTCATCTTTCGCCCCCTAACGAGATTGCCGTGTTTGTGGACGGTTTCGCCACAACTGCTCTTGTCGACACAGGTGCCGCTATTTGTATAATCAGTGAAGTGTTATGCCTCAAACTGAACAAAGTGACGACTGCACTGGTTGAAATTTCTTTACGCACAGCGAGTTCGCAACACGTCCAACCTTCTGCCACATGCACTGCTCGTGTTGTGATTCAAGGAGTGCTTTACATCGTTGAATTTGTCGTCCTTCCGCATGCGTCTCATGAAATCATCCTGGGATGGAACTTTCTTTCCGCTAATCATGCGGTTATCGACTGCGCTCGTGCTCAAGTCGTTTTGTTTCCATTCAGCGCGACATTCATAGATCTCCCTCGCTCACCCAAAATGGTGATCGTCGCCGCTGACGTCGTCATTTCTGCTTTTTCGGTCGCCGCGGTATCTCTTTTGTGCAACTCCGTTTCCGATTCAACTGCCCTCTTCATGCCGTCACAGGAATGCGCTCGTCGCCGGAACCTTGTCGTCCCGCTTGCCGTCATAACACTTGCCGATGGCTCCAGTGCCGTGTACGTGTGCAATCCGTTCCCTTGTCCCGCTACCTTATTGCATGGCGAATGTATTGGGAGTCTTGACACTTATGATGACATCTTTCCTTTCGATGCCCGTTCTGATACGACACCGATGTCCGTGGATGCTGTCACAGCTGCACCGCGCCCTCACTACCTGACGAAGACGTTCTGTTGCGCAGCGTAGACACCGGCCTTATACGCAAGACCAGCGCAATCAGCTCATTCAACTACTTGACCGTTTCCGCGCCTCCTTCGACCACGGACAACCTCCCTTGGGACGCACATCAGTTGTCGCTCACCATATCGACACCGGTCATCATACTCCACTTCGTCAGCGCCCCTACCGCGTCTCGCAGGCTGAGCGTGACGTCATCACTCAACACGTCGACGAGATGCTGCAACGTGGTGTTATTCAGCACTCACACAGTCCTTGGGCTTCGCCAGCGGTCCTCGTGCGAAAAAAGGATGGCTCCATCAGGTTTTGCGTGGATTATCGTCGACTAAACAACATCACACGCAAAGATGTTTATCCCCTGCCACTCATTGATGACGCCTTGGGTTGCCTTAGAGGTGCGGAGTTTTTCTCTTCACTGGATCTGCGCTCTGGATATTGGCAAGTGCCAATGGCTGAACCAGACCGTCCAAAAACAGCATTTGTGACCCCTGACGGCTTATATGAATTTAATGTAATGCCCTTCGGTATTTGCAATGCGCCTGCGACTTTTGAAAGAATGATGGACAGTGTCCTCAGGGGACTTAAATGGCACATTTGTCTTTGCTATTTAGACGACATAGTTGTATTCTCGGCGAATTTCTAAACTCATCTTTCCCGTCTGGAACAAGTTCTCCAGTGCCTTACGGCAGCCGGGTTGCAACTAAACTTCAAGAACTAAACTTGCAACTAAACTAAACTGCAACTAAACTTGCCTGCTTATCAACTGCCATTTGCGATTTGTCATCGTTGAGCATCACTGGCATGCCATCCGAACAGCGCAAGGATCCTTGGATCAATTCTTTGCTCGACGTCCTCTCTCACAGTTCGTCAGAAACGACTTCACGCTCCCTCTCTCGTCAAGCAAGACACTTTGCTGTCCGTGAAGGCTTTTTGTATCGCCGCAATTACGTGACGGACGGCCGTAGGTGGCTCCTTGTCATCCCTCGTCATTTGCGTTCGGACATCTGCGCTGCCTTTCACGATGACCCCCAGTGTGGCCACGCTGTAGTATTTAAGACTTACTCTCGCCTTCGTCTAAGCACTACTGGCGCGGCATGTATCGGCACGTTCGCCAGTACGTTCGGTCATGCACCACGTGTCAACGACGCAAGACGCCTTCTCACAGCACTGCTGGCCCTTTGCAACCCTTAACCTGCCCAGCGAGACCATTCGACCGCGTCGGAATTGATATTTATGGTCCTCTACCCAACTCTCTTCGAGGCAACCGGTGGATTATCGTCGCCGTCGATTATTTGACACGCTACGCTGAAACATCTGCGCTGCCTGCTACCACTGCGAAAGACGTTGCGTCCTTTCTTCTTCACCTTCTCATTTTGCGACACGGTGCACCTCGTGAATTACTGAGTGACCGTGGACGCGTGTATCTCTCGAACGCCGTCGATGAGCTGCTCAAGGCATGCCGCACTGTCCATCGTAAATCCTCGGCATACCATCCTCAAACCAATGGCGTGACGGAACGCTTTAACCGTACCCTTAGAGATATGCTTGCCATGTACGCCTCTGACGACCACACTAATTGGGACCAAGTGCTCCTTTTTGTCACGTACGCGTACAACTCTGCGCCGCAAACAACCACTGGCTTTTCTCCTTTCTTCCTCCTGTACGGACGTGAGCCATCATGCTCCATGGACACCATTCTCCCTTACAGGCCTGATGTTTCCGAAGCGACGTCTGTTTCCGAAGCAGCTGCTTATGCCGAAGAGTGTCGTCAACTCGCTCGCTCATTTAACGCACAAGACCAATGGCGCCAGAAAACTGACCACGATTCTTCTGCGTCTACTGTAGACTATAACCCAGGAATGCTGGTTTGGCCCTGGGTCCCGTCTACCCCTCCCGGTCTTTCCCCGAAGCATTCGTCGAAATACCATGGCCCCTACCGTGTGGTGCGGCAAACATCTCCTGTCAACTATGAAGTTGAGCCCATTGATCCACATTCGAACCAACGCTGCCGTGGGCGTGAAACAGTACACGTATCACGCCTCAAACCGTGCTATGACCCCCTTGTCGTGTCCTTTTCCTAGGTCGCCAGGTTGGCTCCTTTCTGCGCGTGGAGTAATTGTACCGAAGCATAGTGGCGCCAGCTCTGTGCCAGCGCAAAAGAATACGTTGACGTCCGTGTGTGGCTCGTGCTTGCCGGATTCCTGCCAGTACCAGCTTGTTGCGGCTCACGTTTCTCGAATAATAACCTGTGTTTTTACGCAACCTTGCTCGTTGCAATATAAAAAAGGATGATCATCAGGATACCGGCATGGTGAAGTGCGTTGCCGCAAATAATTTTCGATGGGTGTCCGAGCCCCCGTGCATTCATGATGCGCACATGATGAAAAGAAAATTTGCGAGCAAGGTTTTAATAATGAGTGCGCCTGGACCACTGAGCACTTGTGCTCTTGGGGGGGGGGGGGGCAATCGCGTGCCTTTTGCTCCCTTCTCCTCCCCCGCGCCTATGCGTGACTCTCTTTAGCTTGCCTAAAGGGCCATGAGCCCATGACCAACTACAGAAGAATGCACGCAACTCCATAAAAGAGCTATTAACGTGGACTATATATTCAAGTAATCGTTTCAAAATACAAGGCAGAGAAACACGAACACATGAAGGAAGCCCCGCCGCGGTGGTCTAGTGGCTAAGGTACTCGGCTGCTGACCCGCAGGTCGCGGGATCAAATCCCGGCTGTCGCGGCTGCATTTCCGATGGAGGCGGAAATGTTGTAGGCCCGTGTACTCAGATTTGGGTGCACGTTAAAGAACCCCAGGTGGTCGAAATTTTCGGAGCCCTCCACTACGGCGTCTCTCATAATTAAATAGTGCTTTTGGGACGTTAAACCCCACAAATCAATCAAATCAACGAACACAGGAAGGAATTAAAGACACCCCACAACTGAAGTTGCGCACAACGGCGGGAAAGAAGGAAAGCACGGAAACTTATCTGCGCATGCCCGTGCCATTTGTGAACCTGCGAATACGTTACGTTATTGCGCACGACTTGAAAGGCGCACACTTGAGATGAAGGACTTGACGGACAACAAGCACATCAAGGAGCAGCATACCGTTGCGCTTGTGTCCGTCTAGCCCTTCATCCCAAGTGTTTGTCTTTTAAGCGTTGCGCAATAACGTGACAATGAATAGCTGCATAGCTGCGAACATGCCCAAGCAAGTATATATATATATATATATATATATATATATATATATATATATATATATATATATATATATATATATATATATATATATATATATATATATACACTTATGAATCCGGCAGGCGCAGGGGTCCACGAGAACAATCGCTGTTATAAGGCATTTGATATCACTTTTATGCAAGTTCAGCGATGGTTGATTGGTGCACGCACTACCACTATTATACGCGCCAACTAGCTCACCCCCCCCCCCCCCCTTTTTTTTTTCTAAGATTCAAGTAATAGACATTTTTATCGCATGCGCAGTATCGGACGTAACCTATCTACGGATGCGTGCGTACGCCCAAAGGCAAACCCGGCGCACGGAAACGTAGCGATATATGCCTAGCTACAGGACACTCCCGCGAGATCTCGAATGAAAGAGCAGCCATATTGCATGAAGGCACAGAACGTGAAGCAGTGGATTCAACGGTTAAGTTTTACTCGGATGCCGGTGGCCGTTATCACGACTGCTACCGCATGATGACGTTAAGAAGCACTCAAAAACTGTTAGTTTTTTTCATATGATATGTGTAGTTAAAACGCATGCCGGTTCGGTTGACACGGTAAACTTCGCTTACAGCGTACGCAACGTATTGGGCAGCGTACGTAGGGTTGTTGCATACGCCCAACTAAAGCTGCCTTGTGTGATCGCAACTGAACGCATACTTGCTCTGACGTTCCTCGACAGTTGTGCAAAATCAAAGAGCAGCATATCGACACCAAGTTCGGCATCGCCGTCTTCGACATCGACTACGCGGACTTCAGCAACGCCTGCAGGTCCAGAGGCGGTCCCTTCGCCAGACTGCACCTGCTGCGCAGCATTCTCAACTTCTTCAGGACGAGATACAGGAGCGCCGCAGACATGAAAGACTGCATGCAACTGGCGTACCAAGCTATGGTGGGATGATGAAAGTAGTGAAGGCCTCAAGTTGCAGCTCTCCACGTTAGACTATTGAAGAATAAAACGATAAACGCTCACTACAGCGTGGCGTCCTTGAATGTCATTGGCAAATTACGCGCAATAATGATTCTAAAAGTGTCCAAAACAAGTAATTTTCGGTCATTATCTTTGTGATGTAATAATACTTTTGCGTTTACAAAGAACAAATAAAAAAATTAAGCCCTAAAGTCCATCTTTCGAAACTGGAAAGTATAAGACGCACGTAGAAAAAAGTGCACTGAGTGGACAAAAGAAAATATTCCATGCAGTCACTCGGAACCTCACGATTCGCTTTTAGTGCCTGATCGTGTTTGCTTAGAGGGCCACTCACCAGACTACCGAAACAGAAAAAGAAAGCGCAATATTCTTTCCCGATATTTCTCGTTCTTCTTAGTGCACTACTGTGACGTAGACAGTAGTTCGCGTGACGTCTACAGCGTACATGCTCTCGATTCCATTATAAACGCAAAATATGGCATGTGATTCGTCTTCTGCACTGCTTTGCCATGCAGCCGCTCATCCGTTCTTTTTGTGTCGCATGAAAATCGTGCAAAATCAATTGATCAAACTTCATTTTGTGTTTACAACTACGCAAGCGGCGATAACAGCGTGCAGCCGAGAAGCGCGAAATCCTGATAGGCTCTAGCTCCTGGTGCTGATGTTGACGTGCATTCAAGAACTAAGGGGTGAGGACGAGGCATCGTGTGTATGAAGAAGGAAAATCACTCCCTCCGCGTCTTTAAGCGCAGGGTGGTGAGTGGCCCTTTAAAAGTCGAGGAGCACGAATTCTTTTCTTGCACAGTTTTGAATAACGCGCGTAACTTCAGTCTCTGACTAGTGTCGGTTCCTAGTGGGGAAAACGGATAACTTAACTGTTCTTCGTGATTACATCTCAAATTCACTGAAACTGCTCGGAGGCCCTACTATCGATTCGACGTTTTGGAGGGTGTACGTTAGAGAGCACTAGCTATTCGGGAATTGTATCGGTGGTTCAAATTTTTTAGTCCGCAGTACTCTGATCGCCTGGCGAATTTCGCAACCACCCAGGTTGCGCTAATATCGTGGCGAGATCAGGCTATATGTGCCATCACCGTCACTGCGGAAGTAAAGATAGGCAGTCAGCGGCGCGTATACAGTTTACAAATACACGCAACGGGGCTTCGTTGTGTCCAGTATGAGACGATTGTCGGCGTGTAAAATGCATTGACCGCAGTTTACTGGTAATATATATGCTCATCTCTTCTGAATCAGTACACGAAACCTGTGCAACGTAACCATTACCAGCGAGTGAATCGCATTCTGCCTTTCAAAGGGATGCTCGCCCTGAGTGACTGTCTGCGCTCTTTTGCACTAAATCGCGCTTTTGCTGTGTTGTTTGTGCGTGTTTAGCAAGTGTTCCGCCTGCTACGCAGTGTTGTAGCGTGACTGAATAACGCATTTACTTCCTTTTCACCTGCAAATACAACAAAAAAGATAAAGAAGATTGTAGAAAGCTTGCGAATCTGTGCGATGAGTTCAGTACCACTGCTCGCGCTTATACGTATATGAATATTTTTTTCTTATTCTGTTCACCATGAAATGTGGTACTGTCGATATGTCCAGTCAAGAAAGCTTAGTGGCTGACAGTGCTTTGCGCCATACATTGCGTTTACCACGTATACGCACATGTTGTTGCACCAGTAGATACAAAAACCTTCTAAGAGTTTAGCAGAAAGCTTTGATTAATGTATTACGGTCGTTACAATGTTACAACAAAGGTCTGCTTAATAAATGAGATTAGCAATATTTTCAAACGAAAAATTACCACTACCTTCCATCGGTCAATAACAATGCCACACAAACGTACAATACAACGTAAAAAAGATGAGATTCCAGTGAAATTGAATGTAAGGCATACCGTCTGAATTAGTTTGAACGTCTGGGATCTGTATAGCGTTCTTCAGTCAGCACACGGTTGCGCACGGCAACTAAGTATGGAAGTGTCACAGTTCATGTAATAGTAATATGTATATGTAATGGTACCACGGCCCGATGAACACAACTATAGGCTCTTCACATAACCGATAAACTACAGTGCCGTATAGTTGTGCGCGTACCAACAGCGTGCAATTGCGTAACCTCGAGCCTCATTTTTGTTTACAACCAAGTCGCTAAGACGCTGCATTCATATACCCTTTATTAGTCCTCATTTTTTGGGAGTTGCCAAGATTACTTTACGATGTGCTTAAAGCAGAAGGTGGCACCCACTCTGAAATTATTCTGGTGAATGGAGGGTACGACCAGAATAAACAGCTCTCTGGAAATTTGCATTCGCTGATCTTAATACAATCCACCGGCAGCTGAGCAAGAATAAATTCTTTTGTACGTCGTCTCAGGCATACATACAAGGAGTTACACTCGCGCTGACATGACCGGACAAATCACCCTTTGCGAACGTGCATGACCTGCGTGCGCTCGCACAGAAACACGACGTGGCTAGACGACGACGCACGGAGCAATCCACACTTGCGTGTTTCAGCCAGTTGCCGCCAGGTGGCGACTCCACTCGATATCGCGGCCGAAATTATTTTTCTTCGGGGGGAGGGGCTGTTGGTCAGATCAGACTTTATGCATTTTCGCTAGTATACACATGACAATAGAAAAATTCAGAGGCATTAGACAGACACAACGTGGTGATTCCACAATATACTACGCAGAAGACGGACGGAAACACGAAAGGAGAGAAAAAAACAGACAAGTGCAGACTATCAACTCCGCAACTCCGTAATCAGGGTTTTTCGTTATGTCGATGACTACAGCGTTTTTTTTTTCTCGTAAAGGTACTAAAGATATGTCAGCAGGTATTGTAAAGCGTTTCGAGCAATGTGGTCATGACCTGAATACTTAAAGGACCAATGCGTCCAATTTTCGGATCTACAGCTACAGTTCTCGCCCACGCATTTGTGTTGGTGCTACACCCACAGGTCTGTGAAACCTAGTGCTGAACTATAAATCGGCCCATATGAAACTGCTTAAAAATGCCATTGCACTCTCTGTTCTAGCTCTGCACTGAAGAAAGCCTGCAATCATTTAGTTGAAAAAAGTTTTGCTGGGCAGGTCCAAAAAATGAGACAAGAAGGCTTCCCTCGGGATTTATTGTTAAAGGTCTGCGAGAAGTTTATTGGGAAAATAAAAAGAGGTCCTGGTCATGGCTGTAAGTTGGATGAAGAAGGGCGGCATAAGAAATCTGCTGTTGCATATGTTCACGGTTTTGACCACTGCCCACAAAAAAGGTTGCATCAAGAAATGACGTCCAAGTTGTTATTTCTGCCAGGAGCAAATGATCCACCTTATGCGCCAAAGTAGATGAAAGAGTCGCGAATCGTATATATATATATCCAGCAAGTCACATGCACTGTTGGTCATATCCATAATTATGTATCCTGCATCATCGATGTTGTCTACTCCATACCTTTGTCATGCAATCGTGTATACGTGGGTCAAACAGGTCGCTGTCTAAATGTTTGACTTCGAGAACATCTTATTTCCCTGAAAGGCCACTCCGGCCTTCCTCTAGCAGCACACTGTAAGAAATGTGGCTGCGTGCCGCTCTTTCATGTTACTTCTGTGTTTCGGCATAAGAACGAAAAAGTGCACGAACTTATATATTCACAAAAATTCCTAGTCGTGCGTCAGTGTTTTCTCTGTGGCCATACATGATGAAGAGATAAGCTTTCTTGGTTTTGTATGACGCTCGTGCTATTCCTGATGTGGCCTAGCTTTTTGTTGATTTGGTCCCTCGAGCCTTTTTTCTTCCCCCCTTTTGCCCTCTGCTTTTTATTCTTTCCTTTATATATTGACTCGATCTTGCAATAAAGCTTCAGTTGATAGTCTGTGCTTGTCTGTCCAGTTTTCTCCTTTCGTGCCTTCGTTAATTTTCTGCACACTATAATATGGATCATTACGAACTCGCCCAACTGTGTTGAGACTGTAGCACATTACTTTAGTTTTGTGCATAATAATTTTCATACCTACTCTGCTGCTTTCCGTGTCCAGTTCAGTAGTATGCACTGTGACGTAAAGAATTAATGAAGTTTCGAACCAGCTCGCTTGGTCGGGCGCAACGCCATTACACCAGTGGTCACGACGATAAATATCATAAAAAAGCGATCGATGGAGCCTAATCTATAATAAATAATTATCGGCGTTTTCAATCAGCCAAGTGGTCTTTTTCAAAGCTGGAAGGTTGCAACCTTGCAAAAGACAAGCCCTCTTGTTGAAACATCGTCTGCAGCACCCACCCCCTGTTTACGAATTTCTCATAACTGGATCATGCATGTCATAGAGTACATGACACAATTTCCGCATTATGACCAGTCACTTATACCAGTCGCACTCTCATATCTCTTCATATTGTCATGGGGGTGATAGTATGAATGAAATAAATATATTTACAAAATATATAGGGAGAGTCAGAGGTAGATGAAGCCAAGATATATATATATATATATATATATATATATATATATATATATATATATATATATATATATATATATATATATATATATATAGACTCCAGGACGGACATCTCATGACGTATATGATTATCACGATTTTCATGCAATAACGAATGATTTCTTTACATGCTCTTGTCATGTTATGAAAATTTCGGCATACATTAAGCTAACCAATCAGCCGCGAGAATAGAGACCTACGCTACCATTTAGGTATATAAACCGATAGATACGCTCGAAACACGTTTCCTATGGTGCATGTTATGTCGGACAGACCGGACAGAACGATCTAGTGAGGGAACATGGTAACAATGTCAGAAACGGGAAGGATGGTTTTCTTGCACAGCACTGCACTGCGTGTAACTGTATGCCTCTTTTCGAGGTCACAGTGACGCTGTTTGAGTGCAGAGATGATCGCACCCGAGCCATCATCGAGGCTGCGCAGATGACACGCGAACAGGACTCATGCGTTAGCAAGCCTTCCGTGTCTCTGTCCGAGAAGGAATTTATTATTCGATAGGTGGGGTTTAACGTCCCAAAACCATCATATGGTTATGAGAGACGCCGTAGTGGGTGCTACCGCAAATTTATACCACCTGCGTATCTTTAACGTGCACCCAAATCTGAGCACACGGGCATACAGCATTTTCGCCTCCGTTGAAAATGCAGCCGCCTCAGCCGGGATTCGATCCCGTGACCTGCGGGTCAGCAGCCGAGTACCTTTGCCATTATATCACCGCGGCGGGGCTCCGAGAAGGAATTGAGGTTCCTCGAAAAGATCGGCGTGTGCAGCTAGTGATAGTTGTTTTAATTTTCTGTATCGTTTCTTTAGATTTATTTCTAGTTTTTTGTCCTTTTTGCCTTAATCATCTTTGCATTGCTCATTTTTGTCTCACAATTTTTTGTCACATGGTTTGCTGTCTCCTTTATATGCTTTCGCGCTCTGCACAATAAACTCATATGGAAGTTAACGCTCATCTGCTTGTCCCTTTGTCGTCGTTCTGAGTTCGCGCTATAACAATCGTCATGCCGTGTGCTGAATTGGAGATATCACCGTGATACGGTTATTAGAGCGCGCTGATTGGCTGGTTCAACAGATGCGGGCATGCAGTGACGTAAGTAAGAAGACGTGCGAGATTATGAGCAACTCAAAAGCGGCACTGAGACCGAAAGAGATCATCAAAGAACACGCAATCTCTGTTGACCCGCTCGCGCAAAGCCCTTAGGAACACGTCGTCCCAAAAGGCCCTGCAAAGATCTTTTATGAGCGCCGAGTCTTCGTGATTCAAAGGAGCTCATCTCAGACATAAAGATTGATGCTTTGCGCGGGTGTCCGAGCTCACTGATTGCGTAACTTGCGTAGCACATCGCGAACCGGCCGTCTGATACGCGTACTTCTAGGGCGCCTAAGCCGCTTTCTCACTTTCAAACGGCACGGTTGCAGCGTAGGATACTTGTCGCACAGTTCGTAGCGTTGTGCGACTGTGCTTTGGCCATCGAGAAGATGAAAGGGTCACTGATACGCGACTTCAAAGACCTCTATCGGCGACTCAATCTGGCGTCTGATTCAACGCTGAGTCCTTGCCACGAAGGCAGAAGTTTGCTGGAGTAATTAACGACGCAGAATGCTTACTCGAGAATGGCACGTTCTTGCTCAACCTATATGTATGCGTGTCGACGTGTACTACCTTACGAAATGAGTCGTGACGCAATTATAAATATGAATACATGCCACACAAGTATCAACAGCTGAGAAGATCTAGAGTATTCTACGTGCCTAAACCACCTTAGGAACGTGAGGCCTGTAGTAGTCGTGATGTCGAAATTGAACTTGACCACATAGGACAGAGTTGCCAAGCATGCAGGCCCGGTTCGTGCGTGATCATCACCTTCGTCTCATATTTTTCTCACCCGAATGTTTACGAGCTATAGCTTGAATGTGTAGGCATCTATGAGCGGCAAAATAACTTTTTTTTTTGTCCTGAGGCACATATTTGATGTCACGCTGTGTTAAAACTTAGCACTGGAACACAGTGTACACATTTGTGAATCAGCTACAAATTTCTGCTAATCTGGAAATCAGTATCGACGTGTTTCTTGAAACTTAACGTCGAATCTCCTGGCGAAATGACCCACATATGAGATATGAGAAATTCTTCCTTTCAAAATCAAATGACCATGCTAGCTGACGTGTAATTTGACCCCTCCGCTCCCCCCCTCCCCCAACTCCATGTTTTTTCACAGCCTGGTCTTTGTGGGTATTTAACTTTGTGGCTAGTACCCGTATATGGGGTATCAGACCTACAGATTGGTGACCCGAAAGCCGACGGTTAGATCACGGCTGTGGTGGCCGCATTTCGCAGGTGGCAACATGGTAGAACATACGCTTAAACTTAAGTGCATGTAAAAGAACTACAGGAAGTCGAAATCTCTAGAACGCTTGACTTCGCCATCACTCAAAGTCATACAGGTGTTTTGGGGCGTAAAACCCCAACAACCACTAAGTTTTATGAATGAAAAAAATATTAAGCATGCACAATATTTCTTTCCTATGACTCATTCCAACCAACCCTGCAGATAATACGGGCAAATTCATCTTGAAAGAGCAATGAACTAGAATCGGACGAGGAACGTTTTAACAAAGAGAGCGAGGAGAAAGATCAAGGCAGCAACACGAAAAGATAATTACAATCAGAAGCTCAGTGTTCTCTGATTGGGTTCGCATTTCATTGTGAAAGGGACTTGAACATGTAGTCCACAGGATCAGTCGTGAAAAGAGCACCGCGATGAGTGCACGGTTTCGCATCAGCTCCCAGAGCATTGAGGAGCTCCTTTGAGTAGCACCCATTGATGGTCCCTCGTGTCTTAGTGTGCACTCACCCTTTCATTCATGGGCAACCCAAGTAGCAAAGTGTCAGACGTGGCCTACCTCCCGAAAAAGTACGCATAAGGTTATCACGCTCCCCGTTCTAGACCGAAACGAGGAGACTGGATATCCCTCAATGGTGCGCTACTTGGTATCTGGTCCAGAGTGCATATGTTTGGATGGGGCGAACAATTATTTGAGTGCAGTAGTCAGTCGAGGTGGTTTCCTCCTCTGAGACTCGATAACGAAAACACGAGGGACCACGTGACTTTTGTTGTCGTCCTGTCGTCATCATTGCTAATCTAGAATGCACTCTCAAGGATGCTCAACGTTTCCTTATTTCCGATGGAGGCGGAAATGTTGTAGGCCCGTGTACTCAGATTTGGGTGCACGTTAAAGAACCCCAGGTGGTCAAAATTTCCGGAGCCCTCCACTACGGCGTCTCTCATAATCATATGGTGGTTTTGGGACGTTAAACCCCACAAATCAATCAATCAACGTTTCCTTATTGATTGTTTCGTTATTGATTCTCGCGGTGGGTCCACCAATAAACCCACCGCGGAACTGTTCCCACCAACCGCCACACGCCAAAAAGACCCGCCAGTCTTATCTGACCGCCCAGAAAACGTCGCCGCCAGGCATTCCTGCTGGCGCTACCACACCGAGCATGATGATAATGGTGGTGGTGGCGGCGGCGATAAAAGCTTGCCAGCGCAACGATATCACTCGACGGCTGTTAACCCTTACTTTGGCCAACGCCTCCTGTAGGCGTTGCTGCGGCCTACTCATGGGACACGTGTGCGCCACGAGGCGCAAACGACTATTCAGGGGCTGATGACACCCTCACACTGTTTAAGGCGAAAAAAGTTTCGTGTGAATTCTTTGTTTATGTCCTAGCTGCATCGTCACAACACCTTAGTGTTCGAAAGGTGATGCGATGCAGTCAAACGTTTTAAAATGCGGAGTATTTCTTAGTCGTACGATGTCACGCTTCGGCGTCGGCGGCGACGCCGTCCACACCCCCACTGCACGTGCTCGCATCTCGTGCCGGCTCAGAAGACACCCGCAAAATTGTCGCTCCCCTCCCCCATCTGTCGCCTCGTAAGGCCAACACAGACAGCGTCTGCTGGCCACCCCGTATATGTAAGCATGTGATTTCGCGTTAGCAATTCGGTCAAGTGCGTCTTCACTTGGCCTTCTCTTGACGTTGAAGGCAACGCTTCCCCTTCATTCAATACATAGGAATAGTAAACACGAAATAACAATTAAGCATTTCCAAACCATACTTAAATACGCAGCATTCACGCGATAACCCTCCTCCCTCTCCCTCTGCGACGCATTTACCCGAATTCTCCCATGGAAAAATGCGGGCGGCTTTCGTTCTAGACAAGTACTCTTCATAGTTAAGTGAAAACGAGATTCGCAATTCTAATTTCATTGCAGCTCATGGCACGCACCCAAAGTGTTTTGTTTAGACATAGGTAAGTATTTGTATTGAGTTTTTTTTTTGGTGGGACGTTGTGTTTCGCGCTTTATATAGAACATTCGCAATAAGCGTGTGCCAAAACTGATAGACGCCGCTATTAAACAGAACAGGATAAAAAAATTGGCAGATCACGTACAGTGGGAATCGATCGTATGCGAAGAACGAATGAGAAATGTTATGTCACTCTAATGTCAGCAGAACGTTACGTGGTGGAGGTAAATGATGCCGTACATGACTTCCGTGCCATAATTATCATGTTTGGACGTGTCGTTTACCTTCGTCTTCTATTAACGTCACGTGATACCAAATTTAGTGTATGTGGAGCTAGCCAAACGGCCACGAGCACACTATGGGCATGCTATGTTGTCATGTTCTTACATGACACGCGTGTCAGGATTATGTTTTCACCAGGCATATACTTTCCTCATCCATTGACGTCACGTAATTACAAAGTTTGTATATGTGGAGTTAGCGAAACGGCCGCGAGTGCATCATGAAGGGCCCAATGTAGTCCAATGTAGCGTTGAAGCGCGTGCACACTGGGCACAGCGGCGCTACGTTTGCAAAACGCGAGAACACTATAGTCTGACACCAGGCGCGACCGGCACGACCAGCGTCCGTCGGCGCGGCCCGTGGCAACCGGCGCGAAATGCGACAAGCTGCATTTCGCGCCAATGCGTTACCCAGACAACACTGCGTCTCTCTCTTTTCGTGACGGAGGGACGCCGGAAGCACTGAAACACGCATGCGTCAAAGCGACGCAAGCGCGTCCCGCCCCTGCGAGTATATGGCAGGACCAGCGCTTGGCGTGCAACGCCGGAGTGACGCGACGAAATGAACGCCGGCGAGCGCGTGCACCGCGTCACGTCGAAATGAATGTACTGGCGCCTTGACTGTGGCATGTAGTCGTGTTCTCACATGACACGCATCTTATGATTATCATGTTTGCACCAGTCACATACCTTCGTCATCCATTGACGTCACGGATTACCAAATTTAGCAAATGTGAAGCTAGTGAAACAGCCGCGAGCGCATCATGAGTGTGGCATGTAGTCATGTTGTTACATGACACGCATGCCATGACTTTTATGTTAGGGTCTGTCGCTTGTGTTTGCCATGTAATCATGTCATACTATACCAGTTTTGCAACATGCCATGTGAAAGAAACCACCGCAAGATCTGCAGGACCATAAAGCTTCAATCATGACATTCATGACATGCATGTGATGATTTTCATGTTATGACTAGTCAGATATGTTCTTCATACAGTTATGTTATGCCATAGCAAGTTTGGTATCCATATCATTATTGAAACGGCCAGCAGAGCTTAAAGTCGTAGGCGGCTAGATAGATAGATAGATAGATAGATAGATAGATAGATAGATAGATAGATAGATAGATAGATAGATAGATAGATAGATAGATAGATAGATAGATAGATAGATAGATAGATAAATAGATAGATAGATAGATAGATAGATAGATAGATAGATAGATAGATAGATACTCTCAAAGTCGCCGAAGTTCGCTAAGAAATGTTTCGCATTTAAAAATAAGGGGAACTTATGGACGCAAATAAAACAGGTTCAACATGAGTTTCTACCAAAGCAAGTCTCTCATTTGTTTTTCTTGAACATCCGTGCATCAAGACTCTTGGATTTCTACTTTGATTTGGCATTGATTTTTATATAGTGTGAACATTGTGCTCGTTTAATCTCAGTCTTCATTGTGTGAAATAAAATAAAGATAAGATAAAAAGGACTGGCTATAGTAAAGTAAGCTGGGTTATTCACTTTTTACTTCCTGCCAAATCCTCGAGTCCAAAATTTTCATTCGCGTCGAACTTTCAAAATTGTTCACCTGAGCAAAGAAGAGAAAGGCTGGAACCTGCAGACTTTCGTTTCCTTAAGGATAACAGGTTCTTCGTCTGAGCGCTTATGATTCATCCGTTCTTTATTCTTTGTTCCGTGAAGGAGCTCAGTAAATAAAGTTTACTTTGCAGTGAGACACGATGACGCTTTACGCTGCTGTCCTCCAAGGCATAGCTGAAACAGCAACTGTTCCCAGCTGTAATCTTCAAGCACTTCAATTCCCTGGCTGCAAACTTCTCAGTATTTACATTGAGCACTGCTGGCACAGACATTTTCGTTATCCAAGACCTGTTCTGCGCTTTGTTGGAATTTTCCAGACAGCAAAATCTTTCCGGCTCTTCCATGTTACTGGTCCTCAAAAGAAAATATCCATAAATATTGCAGTTTTAAGCATGAAAAGCATGCTCCTATTCTGATGCAGGAGGTAGCGGTGAAGTTTAGATTACGCCCGACCATAGTAGGTTGTTGAAAGAGCGCTTCTAGATCGATGTACACAAGAATTGGAGTGGTGCAGCGTGGACCGAGATCGCATAGACGAGAAAAACAGTGAAATAAGCGGTGATTGTAAATTGAAATTTCAATTTGCAACCCGCAAATCTACGTGCGCAATAGAGGAAATGGTGCCTAAAGGGGCAGACAAAATACTAAGAGAAATATGTTCTAAGGATACTGCCGAAATTGCTTAGAAACCCCAACTCTCTTCCAGGTAGAGTAATCATATACGCAAACCTGTTAATTGCTTCAGAAGAAAATGAATTTCGTTCAATGTAAGCAACTCGTTTTCAAACTTGAAAAGCTTGATAAACTTGAGTCTATTCCCACCCCTATCCGAAAACAAAACAACAACAAAAAAAGAATATCTTTCTATGGCTCAACTCGCGTTTGGTTGAATGTGTGGCGTGACAAAGACGAGCAGCGAAGAAATGGCTGACACGATCTTGCCGAGTTGTTGAATGTGCGTGGCACATTTTGTTCTTGTTACTTTGTTTTTCCTTCAATGTATGCCATGTAATCCACTCTGGGAGTTTGGCCAAGAATGAGAAGTTGAGAATGAAAAATGTTGATTTAAGAATGGTAGCTGATTTAAAAAATAGAAATAAAATGGCAGTAATACGTAGTACATTAAGTTAAGCATTATTTTAAGCATTAAGCAGAATGCTACTGAGCTTGTATTCAAGACTGCCGTATTAACCTGGTGGGAACAATTTTGAAGAGTTTAGTTAGATTTCACATTATTTTAATAACAAATAATTTGACATACCAGATTTAAACGGTACTCGTTGAGTAGTCATAATGAAATTTTACACTGATTTTTGCTACCTATTTGTTGCCTTCTTCATTTTTAATGACCCCGTGACCGCTTCCCCACCGCAGCGGAGAACGGCCGGGGCAATTTAGAGAGCATATGTTTGGTTCGACTGCGATGGCTAATGTGTTTCTCGAACTCATTCGGTTGCATAATTAATTCGATCGTAATGACATTATATATCACTACGTTGTAGCTGCATAACGGCATTAGATGAGATGTCATTTCTTTTGAATGAAGTTAAACGTCTAGTGTGTCAGGGGTATTACTTACCTGGTGGGCAGAAGCTAATGAAACTAACAATAAGTGAATACCAACAGCCTTTTCTGCTCCTCGTGTGTGCATCCTCCCAAAATGTAAGAATTCAATTAATTAATTAAGCAATAAATTTCTTATACTTTCACAGTAAACATTACCAAGTAAAAATATGCAAGCTCTTCATCGCGGTTGGGTTACCACGAGTGTGGCTGCACATGTTAAGTGCAAAGGTAGGTACGGCGACGACAGAAAATAGCGCAAAGAAACGGGGACACAAGACGAGGACACACGGCACAGGCGCTAACTTCCAACATAATGTTTATTACCACCGCACACTCGCCTATATCACCAAGAAAAATAACATCACATGACATGAATGATGCACAGAAAAAATTAATTTCTTAGAAAATACAATTCTTTATCACTGAGCGTAAGAGAGGGAGTGCTGACGCACTTAGACCCCAGTGAAGCGATAGCCTCAGCCTCAATAATCTCTCTAGTAAGCTTGTCAAACATTCTCTTGATAACTGTGCATGCATTGAATATCGGCGCGCAGCCGCAGGATTTACAATGTATGGCCAACCAACTTCCCTGGCCGTTTTTCACATTATTACAATGTTCTCTTAATAGATCATTAAGACAGCGGCCCGTCTGTCCAATATACTCTTTACCACAAGAAAGCGGGATACGATAAACAACGCATATGGTATACAGGGAACATAAACAGTTCGATGCTTCTTACTACAACCTTTTGGTTTTCCGTCACGGTCATGAAGGCCACACAGGCTGACCAACTTCTTGGGAGCCGAAAAGACAACCCTAACTTCAGAGCTTTCGGCTCCCAAGAAGTTGGTCAGCCTGTGTGGCCTTCATGACCGTGACGGAAAACCAAAAGGTTGTAGTACGAAGCATCTAACTGTTTATGTTCCCTGTATCATATGCGTTGTTTATCGTATCCCGCTTTCTTGTGGTAAAGAGTATATTGGACAGACGGGCCGCTGTCTTGATTGATTGATTTGTGGGGTTTAACGTCCCAAAACCACCATTTGATTATGAGAGACGCCGTAGTGGAGGGCTCCGGAAATTTTGACCACCTGGGGTTCTTTAACGTGCACCCACATCTGAGTACACGGGCCTACAACATTTCCGCCTCCATCGGAAATGCAGCCGCCGCAGCCGGGATTTGAACCCGCGCCCTGCGGGTCAGCAGCCGAGTACCTTAGCCACTAGACCACCGCGGCGGGGCGAGGCTATCACTTCACTGGGGTCTAAGTGCGTCAGCACTCCCTCTCTTACGCTCAGTGATAAAGAATTGTATTTTCTGAGAAATTAATTTTTTGTGTGCATCATTCATGTCATGTGATGTTATTTTTCTTGGTGATATAGGCGAGTGTGCGGTGGTAATAAACATTATGTTGGAAGTTAGCGCCTGTGCCGTGTGTCCTCGTCTTGTGTCCCCGTTTCTTTGCGCTATTTTCTGTCGTCACAATGCACCAACAAGCCCAAATTTCGACAGTGTTGTAGGTACGGCGTGTCGGTTCAGGTAATCACCGCTGAACAGCTGCAGACAACCGACAAGCCCTTGCACAAGCGCCTTAATCTACGCATTCTACTCTTGCATCGAAGAAACGATCATTACTGGGTGAAGGGTTGGTGTGAAGGTAATAATGCATGTTAGTTTCTAACCAGGAAGCTCTCGATACCACAACTGCCCTGACGTTAATTGCGACAGCCGATGAGAAGCGTTCGACACTTTGATCGTCCTGTCATAATTCGCAGTTGTTCCTGCAATTAATCCGATGACACGTCGGAGGAAAGGTATCTGCGTATTTTTATTAGGTCGATTCACTGACATAACAGGGAACTAGGATCGCTCTGTGATAATTAAGACATGACATTACTTAGAGTATCGTTGTGCCGTGATAACGACAAGTCCGTCGATAAATCGGCGCGACAGGTGTGGATCTTCCACGAACGGCGGCGGGGCTGCATTGACCGCTGTAATTCCTCCCACAAACTGGTAGAAAAATAAGAAACACAAAAATAGAGAAAGAGAAAAGTAAATGTGTGCCAATAAAGACCGATGTCCCCTGATTGAATCTGATCTTCAGGCCAAGCGCAGAAATGTTTACAAGAAACTAAATACGAGTGCCATGATGGGAGATCACAGCGCGAGATAAAACCGTTAACTACCTCTGAAAAGATAGACATTGATATTCTAAGAAAAAAAACAGCCCAGCAGACTCAGAAAAAAAAAAGAAGAGCTGGGAAGCTTGTCTGCACCGCGCAAGCCTTCCTATGACGAACGTCATCGCAGACGCTGTCTCCACGGGCTTTGTTATTAATTCCCTGTCCGTCCATTACACGCGGCTGGAGCCAGATAGCTTCCCCCATAATTGATAATCCTGTCGCCAAGGTTTACCAGCTTTCGGTTACCTGATGCTATGTTTTATTTCTTATTTTTGACACAAATAACAGCTCCTGATCTTGCTTCAAGGATATTGTCATTGTTGAACGTGTTATGGCCTCCCGTCTGCACGCGTGTTTCCTAATAAGCGTAGCAATCTGCCAGACAATCTCGCGTGCTTACGAAGACGTGTGTCATGTTCTATGACGAGCCGTTTGATAAGATTTGACAGCGTTACGAAATCTACTCTGGTTTCCAGCTTAGTCGTGCTGCTCTTGTTGATGATGGCCTGGAGTTACCTGAAAGCTGGGCTGTTCTTGTTTATGCTGTCCTGTCGTTATCCTTAGTGCGAATTTTCATTTTCTCGTTTCAATAACAATTCATTGATTGATATGTAGAGTTTAACGTCCCAAAACCACCATATGATTATGAGAGACGCCGTAGTGGAGGGCTCCGGAAATTTCGACCACCAGGGGTTCTTTAACGTGCGCCTAAATGTGAGCACACAAGCCTACAACATATAAGTTGCCTCCATCGGAAATGCAGCAGCCGCAGCCGTAATTCAATCCCGCAACCTGCGGGTCAGCATCCGAGTACCTTAGCCACTAGACCACTACGGCGGGACCTGGTTCAATACCGAAGAAAACATATAATCACCGTTAAGGCTAATAAGTATGAGAACGTTCACTAATCAACTGTCAATAAAGGAAGTTCAAAGACAATTTTGACTAATTTCGCTTTCACGAATCAGATTTTGCCAACTGACTTCCACTAATTGAGTATACCAAGTTCGATAAATGCTCTTCTAAAAAGACACTAAAGTTCAGAAACAATTTACGCCAGAAATAAAGCTCAATGTATGGCAACGTCTAAAACGACAATATTATCAACAGCAGTGATCTGCTTACCGAGAACTCAATAAATGCACGAGAGCACATGCGCTACGCGTAGGACATTCGCAAATGATCCCGATCACGTGAGCGGTACCGCATACAATGAGTCACTAGTAACCAAACTAGCCCCCTAAATAAACAACCTTCCATGCATCAAGAGACGTTATCAAAGGCTGATTTTAGATGCGGAAGCATCTTATACTCGCGCCTTGTAGTGCGCCGTCCGCGCCGTCCGCACCGCTTTTCGAACATTCGACAGCTGACGCGCGCGCATGCACCGTCGCGCCGTCGCCCACTCTTCCACCATCTGTGCATCCCTTCCTCCTCTACACACCGCGCGTGCTTCACTTCTCCACCATCTGTGCACCCTTCCTCCTCTACACACCGCGTTCGACATCTACAATTCTCCTGATTCTCCAGTGGACGCGCATGCGGCGTCGCGCTTCGAGGACATTCAACAGCTGACAGTGCATGCGCCGTCGAGCTGTATATATACTCAAGGTCGGTGCTCGCTCGCTCAGTTGCCGCTCGTCGGTTGGTTTGTACGGCGCGTCGACGTCCAAGGTCGCGTGAAATGAATTCTAACGAATCCACAAACACAATGATCGACGTCCCTTCGACCAGCGCCGCCCTTTCGCATACGTGTGTACGTGTTCACTCATTTAACACCCCCTCCTACAACCACGTTAACCAATTTAGCCATCGACTCAAGTAAGTCGCAATTTAACACCCCATTTCACAACCACGTTAACCAATTTAGCCATCTACCCAAGTAAGTCGCACTTTAACACCCCGTTAACCAATTATATGCTCCGCATCCTCCTCAGTGTTCCCCCGAGGGAAGCTGCGGGCAATTTTTTCGTTCCTGTTTGATTCGTGGAAAAAAGAACCGCCGGACGTTACTATGGGAATTGGCACGAGTGGTTCAAAAAGGCACTTTTTGCCTGGTTAAACTGGACAGGTCGTGCCATTTAACGGTGCCTAGTTGAACCGAGGAAGTCTGCCATCTCGAAGGCCAACATTGGCCATCTCGATGGCCAATGTTGCTGGTGTGGCTCCCTCTACTTTTGTTGAGTCTGCGTATAGGAATCCAACCCGTGCAGGGATCTCTCCCGGGTCTGTTGCGCAAAGCTGCTGTTCTACCATACGGCCGTGCCTCTGCTTTTGAATAAGATGAAAATAACATCTTCTGCTTGGAAATGCAGAGAAAGCAATTAACTTTCATGCTTTACAAATGCATGCGTCCTGTATATATTTTTCACAACGCAATGTGAAATATTGTCGTAAAAATGCGTAATACAAGCATACATTGTCATCGGGTATTAGAACATGCGAATCTCGCAATGTATTCACAGTCTAAAGCCAGTCGCCCACTAAAAAAGAAGGCACACACGCCTCTGCACCTTTAAGGTAACGTAGTGGGTGCATAGCAAGTTCGAAGAGATTCCACACAATAAGTGTTTGAAGTGCGCACTAGGAACAGAATATCGTTATTGCACCCAACTTTTTAAAGGCGAAGCTTAAGGGTCGCCCAATTTTGTTTTTAATTTGTTCTGCTGTACTGCGAGGTACACTCGCCGCGGTGATCAGGGGTTGCGGTGCCCAAATGTGGACGCGTAAATTGCGCGGTCGAGGGAGGCTGCTGCTGCTGAAAAACATTTATTTACAGATGTTATTTACCGGGAGAGCGGGAACGTCCTTAAGGGGCCGCCCCGTACAAACACTAGGTGGGCTCCCTCTTACGGGAGCCCATTGGCGTTGGCCGCGGCCCGGGCATCGAGGGAGGCGGAATGCAAGAGACCCGTGCGCCTCGTTTTAGGTACGCGTTAGACAACCCCTGGTTCACGAAATTTTCGGAGCTTTTCACTACGGCATCCCCAGTAATCATGCGATGGTGTTGAGATGTAAAACCGCAGCAATTAAAATTCTTAAATAGTAAGCATCCTGCTCTGTGTGTGTGTGTGCATGTTGCGTAACGTAGAGAACTTGGCCGAGTTGCTATATATATACCGAAGTCTATTCACAGGATGGAAGTTAAAACTTAACAGAATGCATACATTTATTTCATCAGTTATTAATTATCAAAACCAGAAGGCAACGGCCAATGTGCAGTTTTTTTTCGAAAAAAAAAGAATGTTTGTGGAAACAGCCCTCTATATAATAATAATAATAATAATAATAATAATAATAATAATAATAATAATAATAATAATAATAATAATAATAAAATTGTTGGCGTTTGGCCTCCCAAAACGACCATATCATTACGAGAAACGCCTCAGTGGAGGGCTCCGGAAATTTCGACCACCTGGTGTTGTTTAACGTGCTAGGAAATCTAAGCGCACTTGCTTCAAGCATTTTTGTCTGCATCGTAGATGTGGCCACCGTGGTCGGGATTTGATCCCGCGACCTGCGGGTGCATGCCACTAGACCCATAAATAAACAAAGAAGTAGAGACGGACCAATGTATATTGAAGCGGGATGGCGAAGACGAAAAAAGAAAAGCGGACTGCGGTGTCCTTGTTCGTAGACATCAATATTTCGCCCAGTTCATCGACCTCGTGAGAAATTAATGCAGTGACTCCCCGGATCGAGAATAATTACGATAGGCACGCGAGTCGCTTCGGCTCTGGAAACAAAAAAAAAGAGAGGAAGTTTATAGGTCTAGCTGGACTTCGAGAAACTTGATGAAGTCGGTAGAGGAAAACGTCCCCGAAGTTCTTAACAGCTTTTCTGAAAACTTGAATGATCGGGAACTTCGACAGCATCCATTACTGCATGCCTCTCCCCTTCTCGAAAAATTGTACAAGCCATCTTGTATTTCATGGTTGCTTGTTTTGGTTTATGTTAGACCCGCAATGCAGTAATAACTTTAATTTTACGTTTCTTGTTGTCTTTTACATAGTTTGTGCTTTTATTTACAGTACCGTTCACTGTTAAAGCGAGCACTCCAATTCACGTCATCAATATTGCTAACAGCAAATGGTTATGAAATCAATCTTCATGCACGTCACTATAGCCTGCCAAAAGGAATGAGAACTTTCAAGCAATGCTAGACTTATGCATATCTAAGCTACTATGATTCCGTAAGATAGCGAAATCTTAACATGCTGTGCACTCAGATGTTCCATGCTGTGCACTCAGTGGATCCGTCTTTACTTGCAAGAATACCCTTTTTGCTTTCTGTACCCTTTCTGAATAGTTATTAAGGCAAATACCTTAAACGTCTCATCAAACGCGATAAGTGACCGTCTGGGTGTGTGGTGTCAACACGGGTAATGCAAAAAGATCATCATCATGCAATGATACCAACCAGTCATATCATCGTGATGTCCCGGACTACCGAATCATAAAATGTGTACCTCGATTCATGGCTGCGCTAAAAAAAACATGGTCAACAGATTACATGTACACAAGACGGGTGCAAACTGCAAACTTTGCGTGTTCGTTGTCCTTGTTCTTTTGGCGCAGCCATGAATCAAGCCACAAGTTTTCACCAACCGGCCCAAGTGAGAGCGTTACTGCATCTTCAGACGTCATCTCGAGGCCTCCATCGATTGATATGTATGTGACAGTCGCGACGCGCTAGCGCCTACGCTGGCCCTTCGGACTGATATGGGGGCGGGGGGGGGGGTAATATGATCATGAAAAACGCCGTAGGAGAGGGTTCCGGAAATTTCAATTACCTGGGGTTCTTTAACGTGCACCCAAATCAAGAGCCTGCAGCGTGCTCGCCTCATGTGGCTGGAATCGAGCCCGTGACCTGTAGGACAGCTGTGCAATACAGTAACCACTGTACCACCACGTCTACATTCAAGATTGTTTGACCATGCCCCGGCGCATGCACACACTTGACGGTTCGTTTATGCAATAAAATGGCGTCGGTCGCCACACACTTAAAGAATGACAGGTAGAGTTGCACTTGTCTAGACTAAAATCACATAACTTAGTTATGCTGATCAGTTACTTACAGGTTAAAAATGACTAGTTGCGTAGCGCACACTTGCAGTTCCAGTACTAACCGAAGTAGAGCTTTTATGGCCTCCTGCGACGTGCGTCAAGAGCTGTCGGATAGTGTAGGAATCTTTCTTCTTTCAGAAGTAGGATGCCAAACCGGTTGCCAAGGGGAGTGATTCTGTGCACTTTGCCCTGGGCATTAGAACACACTCGACGGTGAATTGCGGGACGACGTCGAAATTTTTTTTCCGTCATGGCGTCTGTCAGGACTACTCGAGACGCACAGGTGTCAGTAAGTGCGTGCTATTCGATGGCGCCTAGATTCAACCACGTAGTTGGTCACTGGGCACCGCGTTTCGTCCAACCTGCGTAGCGCGCGCGCGCCCCGGCGTGATTACTCGAAGATGGCCCGAGTTTCTTTATCACCGCCAGCGTCAAAATGACGCAGCAGTCTACGCTCGCAAGAGGGGATCGCAGACCGTGAGTCTGCTATCGGCGTGACGTCATGTCTCTCCGGATCCCCGGGACAGACGGTTGCAGACAACTGCCGAAACAGACGTGCTCTGCACATGGCGCCATTAAGACGGTGTTTCTGTGGGTGATTGAAATGTGATCGTTATGGCCGACAAAAATGCGGAGACGTACCTTTGAACTATGACTGCCAGGAAGGAAAACAAAATTGGCTGCGTTTTTTCGGCCAAGGGATGCAAGAAGCACGGACCGTCACTTTGAATCTTTCCGGAGCTGGACAGGTAAGCTACCCTAAATGCACGCTGGTTTAACCTATTCGTCGCATGCACACGTGGTGATGCACATGAGTTTTGTTGACGCGACGGAAAACATCTCAGTGCCACTGAAAATTCGCGCGTCTGAGCCAATGTTTTTATTGGTTGATATGTGGGGTTTAACATACCAAAACCACCATATGATTATGAGAGACGCCATAGTGGAGGGCTCCGGAAATTTAGACCACCTGGGGTTCTTTAACGTGCACCCAAATATGAGCACACGGGCCTACAGAGCCATTGATTGATTGATTTGTGGGGTTTAACGTCCCAAAACTACCATATGATTATGAGAGACACCGTAGTGGAGGGCTCCGGAAATTTCGACCACCTGGGGTTCTTTAACGTGCACCCAAATCTGAGCACACGGGCCTCGACATTTCCGCCTCCATCGGAAATGCAGCCGCCGCAGCCGGGATACGAACCCGCGACCTGCGGGTCAGCAGCCGAGGCCTACAGAGCCAATGTTTTAAGAGCACAGAAATGGAAACAGGGTAAAATATAATCGCCAGATGTATAACCTACAAGAATGATTTGCTGCACAAGTTAGGAAATTGTCTAAATATAAAAGCAGAGCGGTAAAAAAAACCCAGAAAAAAAATCAGACAGAGAAAAAGAGACGAGAAGACGGGATGAACGCTCTCTACCAACTGATTTAATGAAAAAAAAAAAAAAAAACCTACATCTTCGCGGCTCTATGCCGCGTGAAAAAAAAAGAGAGACAAACTTCGGTGCAACACAGTCTCTGAGGACAGGATTATAGTAGGCTCGTTGCTTATATATGTATTGTGCTTGTAATCAGCCAAGCCATTTTAAATAGGCTGCCTTATTGTTAAATTCGAGGCTCTCAGGCTCACTATAGTCCGAAGTTTGAATACAGCTCGTCGTTGAAAATGTTCTGTAATTTCGAAAAAAAGACGTGGTTCCATTCTGTTCACCCAAGGGTTGTGCCCATTGCATTCCCATTTTGTTCCGGTGTCACAAAAATGTGGAATGATTCCGGAGTCATTCCAAATCCAGAGTGACAACTGCGCAACACTGATGCTAAAGCATATATGCGTGCCGGGGGGGGGGGGGGGGGATGATCATCATCATCAGCTTGACTACGTTTACTGCAGGACAAAGGCCTCTCCCATGTTCCGCCAGTCAATTCGGTCCTGTGCTTGCAGCTCCCTTGCTCCCTATTAGGTCAGTGTGTAGGGCTGCATTTGTGGCCTCCCCTTTAGGTAACCAAGGCGGCACCCACCCCTTCTCGTGCGTACTCCAATGTGCTCAAGCAGTGGCGGCAGTTACAGTGGAGAAAGGGTGCGGTTATGCTCCCCACCTCTCTGTGTAGGTATAATACGGAGGGGGGGGGGTAGTCACTTTTTGCGGGCAGAAACTGGGACACCACCAATTACCGGCTTAAATTAGACTGCAAACGTGATACAGTGGTCAAATGCCATGTCTAGAATGACGGAGCGGCATTCTCGGAACAGCATGAGCGACATGCCTCCATCGCATTTCTGACCCCTCCCCCCCCCCCTTTTTTTTTTCATCACTGCGGGTGGCAAGAACATTTTGGCCGTCGAAACGATTAAGCAAAAAGAAAAACAGAGCTACGCCAGGTCTTCTTGGAACTACTTTCGAAGTGGACGCTAATCCTCATGTAACATCAATAGTGGTCGCAATGCTGTCTATTCAATTTCATAAACGTTACATATGCACTCCTTTGATACAGCCGTCACATCGGGTTAACGTCAATTGTTGTTAGTTGCCATGCGCTGAAGTGTACTTATGTAGCAGTGCCCAGGGTCAGCATCTTCGCGAGCATCAGCGCTTCATATCAGCTTCTGGTGTTGCTAATACGCATGTTCCTGTTGGCATCGTTGCGCAAGTGCAAACAACTGGTTATATAAGCATCTAAAGCAGCTCTTCAACATATGTCTGTGCAGACAACATTTGCACATATATTTAGCATTTCATAACTTGTCACTCAATAAAAAAAAACTGCAACACAGTCACGTTCCCTCCGCATGCTTCACATAACGTCGATTCGCAGGTAGAGACGTGGGATTCGCCGTTTTTTTTTTTTTTTTTTGACAACGTTTCTGACGGCCAAATCAGTTATCGCGACCACGGTGATAAACAAGGACGGAAAGTGCATGACAGGCGCAGCATTGGCGACGCGCGCATGCTCAGATGTGGCCTTTTTGCGAAAGGCGGAGTTTGCTCGTGCTGGCGGAGCGCGACAGCCCGTCGTTCTAGGAATGTGTGTTCATCATTGTACGTTGCTAGAAATAACCGTACATGGCTGTGGATCCTAAGGACATAATTTCGATCCTCGGCCGTGCTGGTCACATTGCCCCCGTGCTCCATTTTGGCGTTGCTCCTGTATTTCGTCTCTCGATTGTTTTCGCTTACCTTTCCGACGTATTCTTATCTCGGATTTGCGCGAGATAAAGCATGAATTTGAAAACGTCACTCCAAGTGAAGCATGCAATGTCCAGAGGACAACTTACGCTGCCCAATCATGCTAAGCAAGCATTTTCCTGCTCGAAGTAATTATTCTTTGTTCGTCGGGAACAGAAGACGGTGGACTTTCTGAGCTTTATTGTTTTGATTTCGTTTGACAAAGAACATTATGCCTAATAATGGAAAGAACACTGCCGTCTTGTGTTTCCGGGAAAGAGAAAAGTATTACTTTGACCAGTGAAATACATGAATAATGTTCTTTGATAGCCAAGTGTGAGACATTATATATCGCTACTGGCACACTATATCGAGAACCCGAGAAAGATTGAAATGTGGACCGTAGACAGATGGTATACGAAAAGCAACAGTTTGTTTTTTCAAAACATCGGCAAACATCGGCGACGTTCGTTGACTGTAAAATGACACCGAAGCTGACAATGGAAACAATGTGAAGCTGCCGTGGAAGGCATGTAGCAGCCAAAATGACGGGTCAGCGGAGAGATATTTCACTGGAATAGAAGTCCATCAGTGGGCGAAGGAGGCTTTTGACTGTCTATCCGGTAGTTGCTTTCTGGTGGATATTATTTGCCGTGCAAGAAATAAGAGATAGTCGAGAGCCTCAGTAGGGCCCAGTCAAACGAATGGCGAAGATTTAGCGGGTCCGGTTTAACATCTTTGACGCTGTAGGCACCCGGCGAGAACTTGAGCCGATTAGGAAAGTGAACTCGACAATGTACGACCAAAAACGAAAGAAGGGTGTTCACGAAGAAGCTTTTTTGAAGAACAATCATCAATCTATCTCGAACCATATTTTTCAAAAACTGTTCTGGCTATTTCTTATTACCCTCTAAAAAACAAAAAAAGTGTCATGAAATTATTTCTGAGACGCAAACATAGTGGTCTTCTGCGCTTTAATAATAATAATAATAATAATAATAATAATAATAATAATAATAATAATAATAATAATAATAATAATAATAATAATAATAAAGTGGACCTCGCGTACTTTAATAACTACAAAACATGCGCGAAAAAGCGACAAGAAACAGAGAAGGTTCACACGCAAGTTATATTACTAGTTGTATGAGCTCTTTTCAATGTGTTACTTTTCACACTGCACTTGTGTGTGTGCCTTCTCTGTTTCTTACCGCTTTTTCGCGCAGTTTTGTAATTATGAATTACCAACTCGCCGCCCAGCGTTTAGTACTGGCGTAGTTTCATAGCGCTATCACCACGGCCAGACACTTCACAGGGGCATAGCATCCTTTCAACAGTGTGACGTAGGAAAGTGTAGACAGCCAGGTTTCAAGATCGACAACTGGAAATGCCACATTATGATTACAGTTGTATGGCCAAAATACTACCTAAACATGCTATTTTTATCTTAGGGAGCAAAGACACTGTGTAACTGATAGCCTTAGGCCATTCGTGACCAGAACTTTTTGTGTGCCCAACGAAAAAAAATGAAGTGATAAAAATGATAAATATTAAACCCAAAAAGAACATACAATTTTCATAATTTATATCACTTTTCTTTTTTTTGCTGCAGAACCTATTGATATGAAGTAGCGGAGAAAATATGGACCTTAACCTCTCCACAGCAAAACAGATAGAACAGGACAGTACAGGTAATTATTGTGCGGTACAAAAAACACCTCGAATACGCCATTTCTTCTTTATACACACTACAAAAGACTCCTCACGCAGCAAAAAAAAAAAGGGGGGGGGGGGACTTGCATGCAAGTCATACCTTCAAGATTCTTGTATGTGATACTTCAAATATTCTGTGAAATGCGCATCAAGCCTAGCGAGTTTTTTTTTTTATGTAGATCAAGTTTGTTATTTTTTCACATTGTTTACCTTTTGAGGATAAAATAAAGAAAACATGGATGCAATTCACATTACTTCGTATTGCGCATTCACAGTATACAACGGTTATAGTTTGCGTTAAGATCAGTCACGAATTCCGAAAGCATTGCGGTGAGGCAAAAGAGGCTGGCCACGCCACCATCTTGAAGTGTGTCTTAGCTCTCACTTTCTATTATCCCCACCTTTTCCCACCCTAAGTGTAGGGTAGGTTAACCAAGCCTAGCTTGGTTAACCTCCCTGCCTTTTCTCTCTCTCTCTCTCTGTTGGTTCTCTGAAAATAACATTTGCGGTTTGGTGCACTTTGATATATGGTATATTTCTCAAACACAAACTACACCGCGTTGACAGGCTGTATGAATGTAGATTATTAGAGAAAATGTATTTCTCATCCCAAAATGTTAAAAATAACTTTACGTCATTCGCTAAGTTAGAACCGCATGACAAGACGAAACACACCCGCAACCCTGAAGTATGGAAGGTGCCTTTGTACCGGAACAACTACAGCTTGCAATCACTAGCTCATAATATTCCAAACATACTCAATCGTTACAAACACAGAAGCACATTAAATAAAAAAAATATCTGCGCGACGCTTTTTATCTTTATAATGACGCATTACCCTTCATTATTGTACGAAGTGTTATTGTTACATTTTAAGTGTACGCGTGATGTATGCTGACCTGTATATATAATGCTTTCGATGTGAAATGACATGTAAAAACAGCTGTTGACATGTGTCATATCATATATGTGCTATTGCCATGTAAGAGACCCTGGGCCTTCGTCAAGATGCGGCGACAGCTTTTTGCCCAGGTGTCCTTCCAGATTGTCTTCTGGTAAATAAAATTGAATTGAATTGAATGTGCCCAAATAACATATGAAAGATAAGACAAAACAAAAATATCGACCGGACATGCGTGTTTGACTCCCGTGGAATCACCCCAGTTGTATGGTAATAGGTAGGGGTAACGTTGTGTAGCAGCGCGAGCGCAAGCCTTTATGTGCGCGCATACATGTGCATGTGTGTGCGTGTGCTGAGTGATGCGTGTAATCTCTGTCGATGTGAATGAGAAAATGCAATTGCCTGCTGCGTAAGCACCTTGAAAAACTCCTCCGCAAAGGTCGGATGTTTCGTGTGGGTAAACGATGATGATGCGTGAAAATTTTTAATAGAAATAAGTCTTGGGGTTTCACGCCCCAGATCCATCAAACTATTATGAGAGACGTGGTAGCGGAGATCTCCGACTATTTTGACGGCTGAGACTTTTCCTTTAGGGTATTGGGGAACAAGACGGTATATATTGACTCAAGAAAGCCTCAATATCTGCTTTGCAGTACATTTCAGTTCTGCAGCCGATATTAGTTCACGAGGGAGAAAAAAAAATATAACTGGATAGACAAACACAAGAGTTCTGTTCAGTGGCGCTTCTCCGGTCAACAAAGAATCCGGCTAGCAGAAAAGAAAAAAAAAAAGAATATCCTGACTACTTTTGCGGAGCTTAGAACAAGGGCCACTTTTTTTTTTTTTTGCGTCCATCGGAAGAATCACGTTACTTTCACTAGCTCTATCTACTTTATCATCTTTTAAAAAAATTCTTCACTTAATTTACGTCTGTTTACGTTACTTCTATTTACTTCACGTCTATTTACTGGATCCTCCTCTCTCGTTCCAGAGAACAAGATAATCCGTTAAATAGAAAGTCCTGGCAGAGATGTCGAAGAAAGAGCGTCAAAAACACACTAATAATGAAAAAAAAAAAGAACGCCAACAGACGTGCTTGAAGCTATTGTTTGATGTGCCCCACTTGCTGTGCGTTTATATCTCAGTCGAAGTATATTAGATCGCACAAAGTTTCTTAAATGCTTATATTTAAGATGAGCTTCTATGAGTTGGACTTCGGTGATTGTAATATATATTACTGGGCCAAACAAATGCCAGGCCTGCACATTCCGTGCAGCACAGTAGCAGCGAAAACTGAAAGATCGGTCTTTCTGGAGCCCTTTTCGAACCTAAACTCTCTTAGAGCAACTACTGCAAGCACACTTGCAAGATACCTATGACACCATAAATCGTCATAATTTTTCTGCAATGGGAAACATTCACGATGTCATTCATTTTCATTATAAAAAGCATGCACCATGTACCCGCTACACTCTTCTGAGACATCATACGTACTTTCCTGATGCTGTAGCAGATGATGATAAATTGTGTCTGGGGCGTTGGTAGTAGGTTGTAGCATCCAATGACAAACTCTTTACTCGATCCGCATTGTGTGACGCTTGGTTGTTACTTTCTTGTTATAAAACGCTTTATTACAGCTGTTGACGCGATTCCTTAACCAAAACGAAGCCTGCACAGGATCAGCTTGCAACGGCGTTTTAAGCACCATTGTATTTCTGTGTAATAACAACAACAAAAAACTGGCGTGGCTTTGTGGTAGAGTACCGAGTTGTTACGCAGAGAACCCGAATTTGAGGCTCCTTCTGTGATCGGTATTTTCTTTGTATTTTTTTATTTCGCATGATACTGGTTACGAACATCGTAAGCCGCGGCTGACAACTGCGGCGCCAGAATCGATTCTTGTTGTGATCTCATTACAGCGTTTGATGTAAAACTCGCCACCGTTTACTGTGCTAGAATGAGGGTGAACACAAATGAGGCTCTTGAAGGTGCACCGACTACACTCGATCTGTGTTCTACATTTTTACAACAATTGATGCTGGAGCAATTGTGGGATTGCCAGTGATCAACGATTGTTTTTTATGGCAGTCTGATGTTATAAGGAAGGGAAGAAAGAAGTACTCAAGTGGGTTAAATAGGTAGGCAGTTTATCAAGAAAATAATAAATATTTGATTAGGCCATCAAGTAAGTTATCAAGTTGTTATGCAGCTAAGTCATTCGTTATGTAACTATTTCAATAAAGAGTTAAATAACCAAGTAAATATTCAGTTATTTATTGATTGAGTGAGTAAGAGTGAGTTAGTGAAGCTCTAAGGCAAGCCTTTATCGAAAGTCCTGACTTGGTTCGGCTTTCACACTCTCATCTCACCTTTCCCTCTCCTTCGCTATACCACTTTTTATGAGACTGTACATGCTCTCACCGAGATTTTCTTCTGTCAGGAATTTTTCTCGCTGTCTATCTCGCTGCTCGTTCGCTCTGCCGTCAGTTTTTGCATCCCGCACCATGAGAGACGCCATAGTGGAGGCCTCTGGAAGTTTTGACCGCCCAGGTTTGTTTAACGTGCGCCCAAATCTGAGCGCACGGGCCTGCAGCATTTCCGCCTCCATCGGAAATGCAGCCCCCGCAGCCGGGATCAGATACCGTGACCTGCGGGTCAGCAGCCGAGTGCCTTGACCACGGGAGTTCAGCTGCACGATACGAGGTCAGACACGCCAAGCTTCAGTTGGCCCCATTTGCTCTGTAGGAGACGAGCTGCTCCTCTTTTGTCTTTTATTTAATGACGCCGGTCTTCCTTGGGATATTTCAGCGCAGAAATGCCGTTCTGCTCGTCTACCGTGAACGGGTGAGCCGTTAAACTGAGCCGTTCACTTCAATGAGCTGAGCTGTTCGGAGCCGCTCACTGAAGTAAGCAACTTTGCCCATCTCTTATCTTGCTGTGTGTCTGTTGCACGATTCAGCCACCCGGCGAAACTTGAAGCACTTGCTGAACGCCCAGCCATCTTTAACTGGAGGCTGCGTCCATACTTGGGAACAGTGTCAATCAAGAAGAAAATATTAGGCACATCTTAGATGTGACATCAATTCGCAAATAACAGGTGGTGTGTTCCTTCACTAGAAACTACAGAGACACGAAAATCTTAAGATCTCCATGTTTCTTGCGCTGCACTGAAAAATGCGACGCTATGCGTGAAACGGTCTTCTGCCGACCACATGGTGCTGTAAGGCATGACAGAAAATGTACGAAAACAGCATCATGGGGTTCCGCGGAAGAATACAGGACTCGCGTAGTAAGGCCGGCAGAAGACAATCGTCTTTCCACGACATTTGCAGTGATGCACGCAGGTGCGAGGCCAGTTTTTTAACAGCAGGTTTGACGGGAGATCTAGGCCTTTACTGGCAGCCTTACTTCTCTGCATATGTGACCGAGCACTTGTGATATTTATTTCTCTTTCTTATCCCATAGTTATTCTCACAATATTTCTTTAGGTCAGGTTCGTTACTCAGCCTCAGCACAGTTGCTTGTGTTTATCTTCAACGAAGCGTGTATAGGGCCACGATAATTCTTCGTTATACACGTCACTTTGTAATGTGAATCACGCGCTTTTAGGATCAATTCGTTCGTTATTTTGCTCTCTTAGGGCACTGCACTAGTACATAAGTGAACGTGATGCCTTCGCAACTAATCTACTTCCATGGTATCCACTACATCGTAAATCATCACAATTTCTTTTTAAATGGCGAAAGATACAGTAAACTATATCGTTCACGAATCTGTGGGGAAGCGTGGCACTCGTGACACACATATGTAAGACATTATGTGCACTTCGTTGATGCTGTTGTACGAATATGAAGAAGTTTGGCTGAGCCAATTGGTATGACTTCGAAATATCCAACGACCCACTCGTTTCGCAGTTCTCAATGGGGGACGCCTGGTGATAATCTTACTGGGCCAGTACGCTGTATTACGCATGTTAACGCCATCTCGTGCCCGACATTGGGTCTTTCTTTGGCCAAGTTTAAAATAGTTGACGCGCTTTTTCGTGTTAAACTCACCATAAGATTATGAGAGACACCGCGTAGTGAAAGGCTCCTGTAATTTTGACCACCTGGGCTTCTTCAAGGTTCACCTAAACCAAATTGCACGCGTTTCAAGCGTGATCGCCTCCATCGAAAATGCGACCACCATGGCTGGGATTCGATCCCGCGACCCGCTGAAAAGAAGTTTTAAGAAGTTTTAAGCACCGGCATAGCTCCGTGGTAGAATATACGTTTGCCACGCAACAGGCCCGGAAGCAAAATCTTTTGCATCCACGCTGTGTTTTCTTACTTTTTATTGCCCCACCATGGTGGTCTAGTGGCAAAGGTACTCGGCTGCTGACCCACAAGTCGCGGGATCAAATCCCGGCTGCGGCGGCTGCATTTCCGGTGGAGGCGGAAATGTGGGTCCATGTGCTCAGATTTGGGTGCGCGGTAAAGAAGCCCAGGTGATCGAAATTTCCGGAGCCCTTCACTGCGGCGTCTCTGTTAATCATATGGTGGTTTTAGAACATCATCATCATCATCAGCCTGGCTACGTCCACTGCAGGACAAAGGCCTCTCCCATGTTCCGCCAGTTAACCCGGTCCTGTGCTTGCTGCTGCCAATTTATACCCGCAAACTTCTTAATTTCATCTGCCCACCTAACCTTCTGTCTCCCCCTAACCCACTTTCCTTCTCTGGGAATCCAGTTAATTACTCTTAATGACCAGCGGTTATCCTGTCTACGCGCTACATGCCCTGCCCATGTCCATTTCCTCTTCTTTATTTCAACTATGATATCCTTAACCCCCGTTTGTTCCCTAATCCACTCCGCTCTCTTCTTGTCTCTCAAGGTTACACCTACCATTTTTCTTTCCATTGCTCGCTGCGTCGTCCTCAATTTAAGCTGAACCCTCTTTGTGAGTCTCCAGGTTTCTGCTCCGTAGCTAAGTACCGGCAAGATACAGCTGTTATATACCTTCCTCTTAAGGGATAATGGCAATCTACCTCTCATAATTTGAGAGTGCTTGCCGAATGTGCTCCACCCCATTCTTATTCTTCTAGTTACTTCAATCTCACGGTTAGGCTCTGCGGTTATTACCTGCCCTAAGTAGACATAGTCTTTTACAACTTCAAGTGCACTATTACGTATCTCGAAGCGCTGTTCCTTTCCGAGGTTGTTGTACATTACTTTCGTTTTCTGCAGATTAATTTTAAGACCCACCTTTCTGCTCTCCCTGTGTAACTCCGTAATCATGAGTTGCAATTCGTCCCCTGAGTTACTCAGCAATGCAGTGTCATCGGCGAAGCGCAGGTTACTAAGGTATTCTCCATTAACTCTTATCCCTAACTGTTCCCATTCTAGGCTTCTGAAAACCTCCTGTAAGCACGCGGTAAATAGCATTGGGGAGATTGTGTCCCCCTGCCTTACACCCTTCTTGATTGGTATTCTGTTGCTTTCTTTATGAAGCACTATGGTAGCAGTTGATCCCCTGTAGATTTCTTCCAGAATGTTTATATATACTTCATCTACGCCCTGATTCAGCAGTGTCTGCATGACGGCTGATATTTTTCTAAATCAAACGCCTTCTCGTAATCTATGAAGGCTATGTATAGTGGTTGGTTATACTCTGAGCATTTCTCTATTACCTGATTGATAGTATGAATGTGGTCAATTGTTGAGTAGCCTGTTCGAAATCCTGCTTGTTCCTTTGGTTGATTGAATTCTAATGTTTTCTTTACTCTGTTAGCAATTACCTTTGGAAATAGCTTGTACACTACAGAGAGCAAGCTGATCGGCATGTAATTCTTCAAGTCCTTGTCATCTCCTTTCTTATGTATTAAGATGATGTTAGCGTTCTTCCAAGACTCTGGTACCCTTCCCGTCAGGAGACACCACGTAAACAGGGTGGCTAGTTTTTCTAAGACAATCTGTCCTTCATCTTTCAGCAGATCTGATGTTACCTGATCCTCACCAGCAGCTTTCCCTCTTTGCATGCTCTCCAAAGCTTTTCTGACTTCTTCTATCATTACTGGTGGGGTGTCGTCTGGGTTACTGCTAGTTCTTATAGTATTAAGGTCGTGGTTGTCTCGGCTACTGTACAGATCTCTGTAAAACTCCTCCGCTATTTTAACTATCCTATCCATATTGGTAGTTACTTTGCCTTCTTTGTCCCTTAGTGCATACATCCTACTTTTGCCTATCCCAAGTTTGCTCTTCACTGATTTGAAGCTTCCTCCTTTTTTCAGAGCGTGTTTAATTCTCTCCATGTTATACCTTCTTACATCGCATACTTTACGTCTATTAATCAACTTCGAAAGCTCTGCCAGTTCTATTTCGTCTGTTGTACTTGACACTTTCATGGTTTGACGCTTCTTAATTAGGTTCTTCGTTTCCTGGGAAAGCTTGCCAGTCTCCTGTCTAACTACCCTGCCTCCAACTTCCACTGCACACTCCATAATGATACTCGTCAGATTATCATTCACTGTATCTACGCTAAGGTTGGTTTCCTCACTAAGAGCCGAGCACCTGTTCTGAAGCGAGACTCTGAATTCCTGTACTTTCCCTTTCAGTGCCAGCTCATTGATTAGCTTCTTGCGTATCAGTTTCTGTCGTTCCTTTCTCAAGTCTAGGCGAATTCAAGACCGTACCATTCTATGGTCACTGCATCGTACCTTGCCAACCACTTCCACATCCTGCACGATTCCTGAATGTGCGGTCATTATAAAGTCTATTTCGTTCTTATTTTCGCCATTAGGGCTCCTCCATGTCCACTTGCGGTTTTCTCGTTTTCGGTAGAAGGTATTCAAAATCCGCAAATCATTGCATTCTGCGAATTCCACTAGTAGCTCTCCTCTGGCGTTTCTAGTGCCGATGCCATAATCTCCTACTGCCTGGTCTCCAGCCTGCTTCTTCCCTACCTTTGCATTGAAGTCGCCCATCACTATAGTATACTGTGTTTTTACCTTACTCATTGCCGATTCCACGTCTTCATAGAAGCTTTCAACTGAAGCGTCATCATGGCTGGATGTAGGCGCGTAAGCCTGTACTACCTTCATCTTGTATCTTTCATTCAGTTTAATTACAATACCTACCACCCTTTCATTAATGCTATAATATTCCTCTATATTGCCAGCTATGTTTCTGTGAATTAGGAACCCCACTCCCAGTTCTCTTCTGTCTGCCAAGCCCCGATAGCAAAAGACGTGCCCATTCTGTAGCACCGTATAGGCCTCATCTGTCCTCCTAACCTCACTGAGCCCTATTATATCCCATTTAACACCCTCTAGCTCTTCGAGTAGTACAGCTAGACTTCCCTCACTAGATAAGGTTCTAGCGTTAAACGTTGCCAAGTTCAGGTTCCAATGGCGGCCTGTAGTCCAGAGATTCTTAGCACCCTCTGCTGCGTTGCAGATCTGACCACCGCCGTAGTCAGTTGCTTCGCAGCTGCTGTGGACTGAGGGCCGTGAGTTATTTGGCGTATCCATGTGGGAGGTAGTGGCCAGATACTGCACCAGGGTGGCCAATCCTTCTCTGGTGAGGGAGTGCGTTCCCGGCGGTGGTTACCGGTGAGGCCGCACCTCAGGCCTCTTATTGTAGTTCCATCAGCACGCGATTTTTTTTTTCCGGTTGGGAACTGCGCGGCACCGGGCACGTGGCCCGACTGTTGTTTTCACAGGTTCACACGGTTTTCCGTTCCTAAAATTTAAAATTTTCGTTTCTAATAGCAGTATTTGTAGCGGTTGAACTCCTTGTCTCTTCACGAACAAATAGACACCACTCTGACCCTCCTAGGACCAAAATTGCTAAAGTTATAGGTAGATATGTTATAGGTAGATTTGTGCAGAGCTCACTTACCCGTGCTGCTGACGCGGCCGCTCCCGCTCCCGCAGTTGGAATAATCTGTGCTTATTGGCTAAGAGGTGGAGGAGCAGTTCCGGTGGGCTTAATTTGCTGTGGAAGCTGTTTCGCCAAACCCAGCTCAAGCAGTGACAGCAGTCCGGCAACACTGAGTGTGTCTTCTGAATAAGTCTTTTTGACGCTCTCAGTTGAATTGGGCGCTCGCAGTTTTTTCTACGGCTATCTCCGGATTTTAACGACTCAATTGAGACCTGATTTGTCGTCCTGGGGTGTGTAAAAGCCGAGATATGACTCGTTGTCCTCAAAGTGGCTTGGTCCCACACAAGATGGCGTCCCCCGTATGGTCATAAGGTGGGAAAAATTGCTTGTGGGTTTGTTTTCGCCGGTCAGAAACTGGTAAGATTGAGCTCAGAGCCCGAAATACTCCTTCTTTGTTTATATATATATATATATATATATATATATATATATATATATATATATATATATATATATATATATGTATGTATTCATTTTTATTTCGCGTGATTGTAGTTACGGCTGGTGGTGATGAAGAGCTACGGCGTCAGAAACGGCTGTTTTCATGATATAACTGTAAATGCATTCACTGTAAATGAAAATGTGGCCTTCGTCTTCACGTCATGCGAAGTGAAGGCATTAGCTTTTGTAGTTATGTTTTGCATAAGCCCTTCTAGTTGAGTATGTCGTGGAGTATTAGTATAATTTTTTTATCGATTTGACAAGTAAGAACAAGTCACAATAGTGAAGTAACAAGTCACAATATGGATTATTTCACCAGCATGTGTACGTCATCTGCGTGACGACTATTTTTGTTCCACTTCATAGTGAGGTACTTTCGAAGCTCTTCATTTGTTTTTTTAATCTTGGTTAAATTACGGTATCATTAAAATAAAGGAAATGCTGGACTTTGCCTATTTCCCTTAACCTATTTTTGTCTACGAGAAAAAATTACAATGTTGTCATGAGGCATGTTCTTTAGGACGGCTCTATGCCATCACGGTTGGCTTGCATGTTTCGCATTTACATTTCAGGTTGTGGAGGAAGAGGAGGAGGAAGAAAGTTTAAGCGGAAAGACAGGGAGGTTAGCCAGTTCTTAGACCGCCTGGCTACCCTGTGCTGGGGAAAGGGGTGAGGGGAATGAAAGATGTTAAAAAAAAATGTTGCGAAGAGAGGGAGAAATTACAAAAAAAAATGCGACAGAGGAAAGGCAACATCAATGAGTATAAGACACTAAAGTCTGTCTCTGAGGCCAGTTGTCCGCAAAAAGCGCAGCAAAGCTTTCAAAGCCTTCTGGGCTGAGGATGGGCTCGGCCAATGACCCAGAATTCTTTGTTCTGACAAAGGCCGATTGTCTAGTCTATCCAGAGCTGCAGTGAGTTCTTGTCTTTGCACGTTGAAATGGGTGCACTCACACAGAAGGTGCGCGATGGTTTCTTCGCAACTGCAGTAAGTGCATGTAGGAGAGCTGGCCATCCCAATGAGATAAGAGTATGCGTTCGTGAAGGCCACTCCAAGCCACAGGCGGCATAGAAGAGTCTCCTCAGCTCGAGATATCCTTGGGGGAAGACGAAGCTGCAGATCGAGATCCAAGTTATGCAGGCGCGCGTTTGTCAAGTCTGTTGAGTTCTACTGTACCCATGTGAGGTCACGTGCAAGCGAACGAAGTCTTGTAGCTGCGTCGGTTCTTGAGAACGGGATGGCTGTGTATTGGGTACCACCGTGTGCAGATCTAGCGGCCTCATCTGCGCGGTCATTGCCATATATACCGCAATGACCTGGTATCCACTGATACACTATGCTGTGCTGTTTTTCGGTTGCTTGGTGATGAAGAAGCCTTATTTCAGCTACTAACTGTTCATTAGGTCCATGGCGAAAGGGTGATATAAGACATTCAAGAGATGCCTTCGAGTCCGAGAAGATCGACCAAATTCCCGAAGGTTCTTTCACTATAAACTCCAGAGCTGCACGAATGGCTGCAAGTTCTGCAGCTGTCGACGACGTCAAATGCGATGTCATGAATTTAATTGTGATGTGCCTCGCGGGAATAACCACCGCCCCTGCAGAGCTTACTGAAGACACCGAGCCATCCGTGTAAATGGGAAGGCGTCCGTTGTGCTTCTCTTGCAGGAAAAGTAATGTGGCCTGTTTCAGGGCTACATGCGATGGCTTTTCCTTATTTTGGATGCCGGGAATAGTAAGAAGGGCTTTGAGTGGGTGTAGGCATCATAATGGTATCGGCGGCTGTGCTGCATGCGTGAAGTGCAATGGAAGCACTGCGAAATGCTGAGCTACAGTTGCGCTGAACGCTGAGTGGGGCCTGGAAGTTCGAAGTGAGGCGAGGTGATGAGATGGAAGCCGAGCAAAATGTCTTATGTGCATTCTCAAAGCGTCTACGCGGATGTATGCGTTGACTGGATAATCACGCGCAATGATGACTGTCGCTGCTGTAGACGCACATCTCGGGAGACCAAGGCATATTCTCAGGGCTTGGGCTTGGATCGACTGGAGGACGCGCAAGTTTGTTCTTCGGATCCCGCAAAGCACGGGTAAGCTGTATCGCATATAACCGAGGAACAGAACAGTGTAGAGTTGGAGCATTGCTCGTACCGATGCACCCCACGTGTTTCCAGCAAGAAGCCTCAGTACGTGGGTGATCATGGTGAGTTTAGTTTTCATGTGGGCGATGTGAGGGCTCCAGGAGAGGTCGCGATCAACTATGACTCCGAGGAATCGGTGGGTCTTCACGTAGTTGATCGTGTGTCCGGTGATTTTAATAACATATGGGCTCATACCCTTATGCATGAATGCTATAAGCGAGCATTTCTCTGATGACAGCTCTAGTCCCCGTTCTTCCAGGTACTTTGTCGCTATTTTAGCCACTCTCTCAAGCCGGGCACGCAAATGAAGGCGTGTTACGCCTGACGCCCAGATGCAGATGTCATCTGCACATATTGATAGATGGACAGATTCTGGAAGTGCATCAACCAGGCCGAGTAGCGCTAGATTGAAAAGTGTGGGGCTAAGAACACCGCCTTGAGGCACACCTCGACGGTTGCAATGGTGCGTTGTTGTGCCATTCTCCGTCTGTACAAAGAAAGTTCTGCCTTTCAGATAACTGTGGATCCATTGGTAAACGCGACCCCCTAATCCAACATTTTCCATGACATTCAGAATGGCTTCATGTGATACGTTATCGTATGCACCTTTCACGTCCAAGAACAACGCCGCAGATAAACGTTTCAGTATTTTTTGATGCTGTACAGATGAAACCAGGTCTATAACGTTATCAATTGCGGACCGCCCACGCCGAAAGCCCGTCATAGCATGAGAGTATACCTCGTGGCGCTCCAAGTACCACTCTAGGCGAGTCAAAATCATCCTCTCCATCACTTTCCCGAAACAGCTGGTAAGCGCGATGGGGCGATAAGAGGTCAAGTGCAGAGGAGATTTACCTGGTTTAAGCACAGGGACGAGGCGGCTGGATTTCCATGAATGAGGGATAAATCCGCTGCTCCACGAGTCGTTGTACACGGATAGAAGGGCCCGTCGAGCTGCTTCTCCGAGGTTGCAAAGAGCCATGTACGTGATCCCATCCGGACCAGGTGATGAAGATCGTTTGCATGCCGTCAAGGCCGCTTGTAGTTCCTCTAGAGAGAAAAGGGTGTCCATTCTTGAATCTCTGGAAACTGGAGCGTTTTCTAGGTGGCGCGTGGTGCACGCGGACGCATGACCGGTAACTTTTATGCAGAAATCTTCTGCTACTTCAATTTCGGTGCGTCCTTGGTGGAGAGAAAGACACTTGAAGGGGCGATATTGATGTGGCGATGTTCGTAGGCCACGGACAATCCTCCATGTCTGCGTCAAAGGCTTGTGTGGATCCAAAGATTCGCACAGATGTTTCCAGCGAAAGGATTGAAGTGAAATGATTCGCCGCTGATTTTTTTCTGTAGGCGCCTTGCCTCCCTCAAGTCGTGAATGGACTTAGTGCGCCTATATCTTCTTTCTGCGCGACGACGGATCGCTCTGAGCAGTTCCTATTCCGCTTGATATCGACAATAATCTGAAGTATGTTGAATATGATAGGTCGCTTCTTGAGTAGCACCTCTAATTATATCCTCGAGGGTGTCAAGAGGAGGCGTTTTATTTTCTTGACACCTTTTTTCCGTCAGTGACCTGAACTTTGTCCAGTCGATGCGAGTCGAAGTGTCGTAGTTTGGCGATTTTTCCAGGCCCTTGATCTTCAAATAAGTTGGTATGTGGTCGCTTCCATGAGTTTCATAGTCAGCGAACCACTTGACTTTTCCATTTATGCTTCGTGACACAAATGTCAAGTCAAGGCAGCTGCTGTATGTCGGTCCCCGTAGAAACTGTGGGCTTCCGTCGTTTACACAAAGCAGCTGCTGCTCCAGAGCAAAGGAGAATACTTGCCTTCCGCGGCTGTCTGTCTTCTGACTTCCCCATAGTGGGTGGTGAGCGTTGAAATCTCCGGTGATGATACATGGTCCAGGTGTGGCTGTTAACAGTGCACGTAGTCTTTCAGGTTCAAAACGGTTTGAAGGTGATATATATGCACCTACAAGCGTGAAATTGAGGTCTCTACGTTTAACTGTCAAGCAGACATACTGGTTGTCATCGTGAGGTGCTACACGGTGCTCGATATAGGTAAGGTCGCATCTGATATATACAATGACTTTACTCTGTTCGTTGCAGGTAGCGGACTTGAAGGCTTCGTACCTGAATAGTCGTATTGCATTGTGTAGCCTTGGCTCACAGATAACAATAATTGGAAACTGGTTTTTAAACACAAATTGTCGGATATCAGAAATGCGGGGCTTGAGGCCTCGGGCATTCCACTGAAATATCGAAGCTCCTTTGACCTCTTTACGAAAGGCTTGCAGAGGTGGAGCCATGGTGCCTTTCCAGACTTGATAGCACCGGCTTCAGCGCATCCACTAACTGAAGTGCACTCTTTGCAGCCGGAATGCTAGTGAGGAGCATACGAATGGTATTCATAAGGGCCTTTACCATGGCTACGATTTCTTTGTCGCGACTATCACCGCATTCTCGTTCCGAAGTGATTGTAGACGAGCTATGCGGTGGCTCAAGCGGTGGGTCTATCGTTGGCAGCACTGGCCATGCTTCAGGCGAGCCGGTGATGCTCTTGTCTTGCTTGGAGGATTTGTTGTCGGCGTGTCTGGACGCTTGAGGTGGTATGCCGGCGGTCGTTTGGTGAGGTTCAATCCTTACTTCAGCACTGGGTCTCCTCAGGGGCCTCCAGCGACGAGACCGCCGGCGTCGTACTTGGGCAGTGGCCTCCCTGTGAGTTGAGCCATCCCGGACCATTTGCCGGGCACGCAAATGGTCCGGGATGGCTCAACTTCACTTGCATTTCCTTTCTTGCATTTCCTTTCTTCACTTGCATTTCCTTTCTCATGATTGGGCGATCTCAGGATTTCAGGTTGTGACATTACAAGAATGGAGCGTACTAAACGCTAGACATACGGGAGGTTTAAACTCGGAGTTTTTTTTTTTTTTTACGGCGTTCCCTGGCAACCTCGCTTCCAATCAAAACACGTGGACAAGACGGGCCGGGTCGTCACGTTTTTTATCGTTTTCTCTCGAAGAAGGCTTCACTTTATATCTTACTGAAAATACGTTATTTGTGGTGGAGTGCATAATATTTCTGTTTCTTTCCTTTACTTGTCACCTTCAGATGGCAGGAAAGTCGTGTTCAATCTAAAGTTTCGAAAACTCTAGGCATGTGCAATCCCGCGAAGACAAAAGTGTCGAGGAATGCAATTGGAAACTGCCACCTGCATGGCAACCCATCGGGCGACGTCTCTTGTTCCGGCAATTTCACTTCTTTCTATCAATCACTGCTAGGAAAGTTCGGCGAAATTTGTTTCCGTCTTCGAGCTGGAGTTCTGCACAAATATCGCACACGCAAATCACCCAAAACTTTGGCTGAAAACATATCTGTTGTTGAATTTTTCAGCTTGCATAGAGCTTCACCTCTCTTCGGTGGCACGAAACCCGCACAAGAGCAATAAACGTGGTCGCACGACCTCAGAGAACTCTCAAACTGTTTGCCGACAAACATGTGAATAATAATAATAATAATAATAATAATAATAATAATAATAATAATAATAATAATAATAATAATAATAATAATAATAATAATAATAATAATAATAATAATAATAATTCTTCCTTGTGCAGCTTTGTACACAAGGACAGCTTGATGTGTGTGTATTACATCCTTGGCTATATCCTCTTCCTGTCACCTGATCTTTTTTTTTCGTTGTTTACATCCGAAACGACCGTGACGCACCTAAAAACTTTTTATATTTCAATCCTTCAAATGTAGACGTTATCTACCCTATTTCTGCGGAAACGTCCACAAAATGTAATCCTGCACCGCAGACAATTTGATCTTGTCAAACCACGTTTATACCATGAATCCGCAGGATTCCGCGTCGTGTGCAACAAACAAACACCCAAGCTATGGTGGCTAGAATACCCAAACAAAGGGAACGAGTCGTATGAACTTTCCATTGAAGACATGGGACGTACCTAACATGTCGGTGGTGTGCTGTGCCTTCCAACTTTTGCTCCTTAAGGATGACATCATGTCCAGAACTCCAACTGCGTACGGTGAACATGTCCGTACACCCACTTGTTCGGTACCACATAGCAAGACAAAGGCGCATTCCTTCTCTGCAATGTTGTTTGTTTTCGCATCAAGCAGTGCTGAACAATGAAGGATGCTAAGATTGAAGCGGGTATGGTAACTGCAGCGATATTAAGCTCAAAGTTACGTACATGACCTCCCATTTCCGTGTTTCCTTGAAAGAAGGATTAAGCTATTGTTTCGTTTACAAAAAAGAAAAGTCACACGAAACTGCGTAATAGTAAAGTATGTTCAGCACTTCCTGTTAACCACCTGCACAGAATGCTTTGCCATTCATCATGCGTGGGCTGGCTAATGACGATGATAATTTTCTTCCTATATAGACTAGAGCACGCCTATTTCGCACCCAGGTGCTTGGGCTGCCGGCGCATACCCTCGCGCCAACACGCCTGGACTGACAAAGCGTGTATCCGTGGCACCAAGTTAACACAGCAAGTGACGTCTCCGGAACTCCGAAATATGAGAAAGCGCATATTCACGCTGTTAACGCTTACAAGATGTCGTCTGGGCTCCATTGCACCATCTTTTAATGCGAAAACAATCGGCGCGAGATGAAGATATTATCAGCAACGCCTGTGAAGATCGCAACACGATGAGGGAATTGTGCATGCAGTGTTTTCGGACTACAGAGATTTCCATCCGCAAAGAAAAACGCCGAACTTCACTACCGGCGAATAGTCGCAATCAGCAGGAAAAACTACAAGCCCAGTAAAAGGGTACGAGTGAGTATACTTATTGCGTTTATTCAAGCGCGACGTGAGGTGTTTCACTTTACAGCAGCGATTTGCGTGCAGTATGATTTTAGCATGTGACACAAAATCACTGCCGTATTCTTCCGCTTGCCGCATGCCAACAATAGGATATATTACGACTCACGCGTGGATGCATGCAGGACGCACGCTCAGTAGAAATGTAACGGCGTTCCACCGCGATGGCCCCACCGTTGTGGTCTAGTGGCTATATGGCACTCAGCTGCCAACCCGCAGATCGCGGGATCAAATCCTGGCTTCGCAACTGCATTTTCGATGGCGGTGAAGATGCTGTAGTCCCGTGTGCTCAGATTTGGGTGCAGGTTAAAGAACTCCAGGTGGTCGAAATTTTCGGAGTCCTCCACTACGGCGTCTCTCATAATCACATGGTGGTTTAGAGAAACGCAACATCCAGGCATACCAGGCTGAAGAAAGCGGCACGTTCACCCTACAGCTGGGCGAAGACGCTGCGGGCACTGCAATGGCGGAGGGAGCAGTACAAAAGGTGGCAGCACGGTGCAAGAATACTTCAGCGAATAGTGAGCGAACGGCGCAAAGCGAGCGCTTGGTGGGGAGGTACCGATTATATTCTCGTTTGCGGCATGCCGATAGATGGCTCGCCGGTCTGAGGTCTGTGGCGGGCGGCTGGAAAGTTCCGCAAAGCACATCCGGCACGGGAGCGACGGTTTTCAAATCTGAGAAAACAAAGTACAACCACGCGACACGCATAGAGCGGCGCCGCGAAAGCCGCAGTGATAAGAGAGGAGGTTGATGGTGCGGCGAGGGTGTTAAAGCGACGATAAATGAGCACCGCTACTTTCCTGCATTACGGGGCTTTCTTACGCCGAGATTAGGGTGAGGGGAAGGCGTAGCAAAATTTGTAGCGCCTTCTCCCAAGCTCCTAGCGAAGCAGAACATTATCGGGCAGCGGATAGTCCCGGTGTTCGCTCACCTAAAGTATTCTTGCACCGCGCGCAGCACCCTAAGCGGGGCCGCGTGCGTCGATGCACTCTACACTGCGTGAGGCATGAGCGCCATTTGTAGTAATCTTGTAAAACGAAAGGACGCTGTTATGCCTGCGAGTCCAGAGCGAACGTCTGTGCCTCTGAAAAAGGCAATCTGTGTCAAGGCCAGCCCGCCTGACACGAACAACTCAACGGCGTCAACAGGCGGACGGCGCCTTTCTGTCGTGCACGTGCAGTGAGTCATCCCAGCAAGCGAGCCCGTCGAGTAAACAACGGGCGTCTTCATGTCTGGGAGTCTGACGTGACCCAGCGGCGACCCCATTGGAGGAATCTGCCCTGACGACCAGCGGCGCCTCTGGTTGGACATTTGAGTTGGACCCGGTGCATATAAAAGAAGCCCTGCGGCGCGTCGCGATCGGGCGGTCCTAGGTGAAAGCTGACATGTGTGTCAGAGCGGACCCGTTAGAGAGGAGAGCTCGGCTCTTCGAGTCTCTGTCGGCCCCAGTGCCGAATTTGTAACGCCTCTGTATGTATGCTGTACATAAACCTTGTTTAACTCACCGTCGTCTCGTCCGCTCGTCTATCAGCTCTGCACAGAAGCCGTCGCGAGCTGAGAAACCTACGCTACCAAACGGCTGGTGACCTTCCCGGCGGAGTTCGAAGCAGTGGCGCCTTCGGGACCGTGTTGGCGTCGCCGTCGTTCGAAACAGTGGTGCCAGTGGAGAGATTCGAAGCGCCCTTCGTAACGTCGTCGGAGGCGCGCGTCGCAACAGTGGTTGGCAGCTGCGGGATCGGCCGGTGTCAGCGACATCGATGCGGTGAGTGCCTGATGTTTTCCCCTCAGTTCACCAGACTACTCTAGCTCAGGTTGTAGTAGTTTAGAGAAGGGCTGTGTGAAGCATTTAAGTGAGCTTTGATCGTTTCAAGCCAAGTCGAAGCGCTTTGAAACCAAAGTTAATGCGGAGGGGGTAAACACGGGAGTGTGAAAAATTGCTTGCGCGTCTTGCTAGTAGGCTTATAGTGGGTACGGCAAGTAGATTCTTAACAGGGGCAAACAGCAAGAGCTAGTGTGAACGATGGAGAACCTTAAAGTGAAGGAACTCATCGAAATTTGTGAGGAACTCGGCATTACTTTGGGCCGTGCGAAACGAAAGCAAGCGATCCTTGAGATCATGAAGCATGAGGGAGTGTCGGCTGAGGAAGTCAATGAGGCCTGGGTGGATATCAAAGCACGCCGCGAGGAGGCTGAAAGGCGAGAAGCTCGCGAACGTGAGGAGGCTGAAAGGCGCGAAGCTCGCGAAGAAGCTGAAAGGCGCGAACGTCGTGAGCGCGAGGAGGCCGAGAGACAGGAGCGCCTCGAGTTGAAACGAATAGAATTGGCAATCCTACAGTGTTCGCAGGCGCATAGCGTGGCTTCTCCGACGATTCAGGTCAGCGGTTTTAGAGTTGGGGACCAACTGCCATCGTTCGTAGTAGGCGAGGACAAGGCGAAGTATCTCGTCAAGCTTGAACACGTCTGTGAGCGGAACGCTTTAGAGCGGTCTCTTTGGGCGCGGAACCTGTTAGCTCTTCTTCCCGGCGAAGTGTCCGACGCAATAACTTGCTTGTTGAGGGAAGCATTTGAGAGCTATGACGAGGTTAAGGAAGTGCTCTTAAGACGTTATAAGTTGTCACCCGAGGCTTTCAGGCAAAGGTTCCGGTATGCTAAAAAGGGGAACGAGTCACACGTTGACTTCGCGTTTCGTCTTAAGGCCGATTTAATTGAATGGCTCAAGGGCGAAGGTGTTTATGACGACCGCGATAAAGTGGTGGAATGCGTTGCATTGGAGCAATTCTACCGCTGCATCGAGGAGGATGTCAAACATTGGCTGCAGGACAAAATTGGTGAAGTACAGCTAAACAAGGCAGCAGAGTTAGCTGAGGAGTATTATACTCGCCGAAAGTTGCATAGCAGGGCAGTGCGCGTTGAAAAGGATGAAAGAAAAGAGGGCTTTTCAAAGAAACCTGATCAACGGAAACCCGCTCCGCACCGTAATTTCAAAAAGGACCCGTCTCTTACGGACACTGTAGGAGAAGGGCAAACAGAAGCGGAAAAATCGAGTGAGGTTTCTAAACAACGCACTGATACCACACGGGCATTTGAATCACGGAAGCCGCTAATCTGCTACAACTGCAAAAAGGAAGGGCACATCGCGAGAAACTGTCAGGAAAAGTTTGCCTTTTCAACAATCCGAGAATCAGAAAAAAACATGCGGTTGTTGGAGCCGTATCTCCAAGAAATTAGGGTGAATGAGAAAACGTGCCGAGCACTTAGAGACTCAGCGGCAACCATGGACGTTGTCCATCCTTCATTGGTGTGTCCGGATGACTTTACAGGAGAATGCGCGCGGATCAGGCAAGTCGCCGAGGAGCAGAGTGTTCGCTTACCAATCGCCACGATTGTCATTGAAGGCCCGTTCGGTAAGCTTCGCACCGAAGCGGCTGTGTCTGCCGCGCTAAATGATCGTTTTCCTTATCTTTTCTCCAACAACTCTGAGCAGCTTCTCAAAGGGCAGGGTAAATCGTTCTTCCCCAACTTAGCGTACATGGCCCTCACGCGATCGCAAGCGCGGAAGCTTTCGCGGAAGCTTGACCTTGTTCAATGCGGTGAACTCTCAAGTGACCTTGTCGGCGGGTCGACGGAACCCCAGAAAGGAAATTTTTCGCGTGAGTCATATGAGCAGTCACGCGAGCGGCCCGTCGCGGAAGCGACCGGCGCGGTATGCGTAGGGGGAGACGACATGGCGCCATTGAGTCAGAGCGAGAGGGTTGCAACGCTCTCGCCTGTAGCGGAAAGTTGGAGCGAGCTGTCGAGGGATGATCGAGAGACGCCCATTCAAGAGCAGCGCGAGGACCTCTCGATTAAAGCGCCAGTGGAAAGCCACATGAAAGCTTCACAAGTGCTGTCGAAGGAGCACTACGAGAAATCGGTGAAGAAGCGCGCTTTTGAAGTAGGAAGTCAGGTAATGCTGCTGCGGCCGTTCAAAAAGACCAAGCTTGAGATTTATTGGGAAGGGCCCGCCAAAGTAATATCTAAGCTTTCCGATACGAATTATGAACTGAAATTAGGAAGGCGGCCGAACAAAATTTACCACAGTAACTTGAAAGCAGTCGTAAATCGGCTTTTGAATGCTTCAGAGGAAGAGGGAGCAGAAATTTGGAGTTTTAGTGATGTAATCGAAAGGGGATCGGAGGTAACGTTGGAGCAGTTGAACCTAGAGCCTAGGTTAAGTGAAGTCCAAAAGGAGGACCCGAGAAAGATTGTTTCCGAGATTGGAGACGTGTTTTCGGACCGCCCCGAAAACACTAGGGTGATCGAACACGATATCGCGCTAAGCGGTGAGGAGTCAATCCGTAGCAAGCCGTATCGTTGTTCCCCTGTGCAACGTCGCAAGTGTGAGCCGCTCTTGGTACCGCATAGGTATCGTCGCCTAAAAGTGGTCGGTTACTGAGGAGCATGATGCTCCAACGGCACGACTTTGACGTTCGCTACAAAAAAAAGGAAAGCTAAACGCTAATGCAGGTGCATTGAGTAGTGCGTTCTAGCTAGTACCTTCTCAACCTTTCGGTTTCTCGCTGGCGATTCGGGGCAAAATTTTGACCTCATCACGACCTTAGCTGAGCGCTCTCGTCCAGAGTGAGCTCAAGGAGCCAACTTTATGTGGTATTCTAATTCGTTGCGTTGTTGTAAGTGTGAAAAATTCAAGTTCTTATTTTAAGAGTCTTGTGTCCCACATGTGCCTCTTGATGTAGAGGGAAAGAAATTCCGATAGACACTTAGCTAGGTGTATGTTGTACTATGCTTTGTCTGGTGTTCTGTCGGGTGACCGAGGGCACTTGCTTGTGTCGTGTGTTGTCTGTTGTCGAACCGTTCTTAGCAAGTTGCAGAACCATCGACAAGTGCTGAAACCGAAGATGGTCAGAAGAGACGAGTGAAGCTGGTCGACAAGTTGTGGTGAAAAGCCAGTGGAGCTGGGGGATCCGTCCTCAAGAATGGGACGTGTTCCCGGAACGGAGTCTGGAGCTGCATTCTCCCCATGGCCCTGGAGGCGAACCTGGAGGGACCTGGCGAACGAGCGCGCCTGTCATCCGAGCCCCGTGAAAGCAGCTCGTCTTTCCGGCGCATTGTCTGGCGGCGGGGGTGCTGTTATGCCTGCGAGTCCACAGCGAACGTCTGTGCCTCTGAAAAAGGCAATCTGTGTCAAGGCCAGCCCGCCTGACACGAACAACTCAACGGCGTCAACAGGCGGACGGCGCCTTTCTGTCGTGCACGTGCAGTGAGTCATCCCAGCAAGCGAGCCCGTCGAGTAAACAACGGGCGTCTTCATGTCTGGGGGTCTGACGCGGCCCAGCGGCGACCCCATTGGAGGAATCTGTCCTGACGACCAGCGGCGCCTCTGGTTGGACATTTGAGTTGGACCCGGTGCATATAAAAGAAGCCCTGCGGCGCGTCGCGATCGGGCGGTCCTAGGTGAAAGCTGACATGTGTGTCAGAGCGGACCCGTTAGAGAGGAGAGCTCGGCTCTTCGAGTCTCTGTCGGCCCCAGTGCCGAATTTGTAACGCCTCTGTATGTATGCTGTACATAAACCTTGTTTAACTCACCGTCGTCTCGTCCGCTCGTCTATCAGCTCTGCACAGAAGCCGTCGCGAGCTGAGAAACCTACGCTACCAAACGGCTGGTGACCTTCCCGGCGGAGTTCGAAGCAGTGGCGCCTTCGGGACCGTGTTGGCGTCGCCGTCGTTCGAAACAGTGGTGCCAGTGGAGAGATTCGAAGCGCCCTTCGTAACGTCGTCGGAGGCGCGCGTCGCAACAATGCCCTCCGATATAGCGAGGGCGCGACGTGGGCGCTTATCATTCAATAATTACCATTCCACAAATTATGGCCTCCGAGATCGCGCGCCCACGTCGCGCGCGATCTCGGAGGCCGTAATTTGTGGAATGGAAGATCACGGGTAGGTGGCAGCACCGCATCGTTTTAGAGAAGCGTTGGAAATACACGCAATTTCGTGCAAACCGTTGCATTGTCAGCGCACCGTATTAAACCCTACGGTTCTTAGAATTACTTATGAATGCCTTTTGTAGTAACAAGAAATACACCAAGGAATATTGACGTGTTGATATTGTGCCTCAGGAATGCGCAATATTTGCTTTGTTTTTGGTGATGCGTGCAAGTATGAATGTAGAAACACAGATCATGATTGGGGGGTGTTGAGGAAGTGGTTGAAATTCAGCCGTTTCGGTTGACAGACAAGTCGACTGATAGACAGTCAAAAATCTTGTTTTGAAGTACCCAAGAAAGCCTATCGTGTTTAGAACACGCCTAATTTTTGCAGCCCGTGTAGCACGTGGCGCAGCGTCTGGTAAAAGCCGGGGAATAGAGATGAATGTGGGCAGAAAGGGAAAGGCCGGCCTCACCGAAAGGGCTTGCCAAGTGGAAAGGGGGAGATCAACAGGAGGCGTGTCAAGAAGGGCCGGTAAGGCTCTGCGGAAAGTGTGTGAAAGCCTGGCTATTGGCGAGAAGTAGGTCGGTGAGGGGCTCGGTGGAGAATAAAGGAGGGTGTCGATTCTTCGGGAGTTCGATCTTTGAGAAGGGCTAAGACTGCTCGTTTTCTCAGGGAAAGAACCCACCCGTCGTAAGTAATAGAAATACAAGACTGGTGATGGGGACATCAGATTTATTGTTTCGACGGCTTTCACGCGATCTAGGAGCTGGCGGAATACTTTTTTTTTCCATCTTTATAAGTGTTCAACAATCAGTTGTCAGCACCAGACCAATGACGACAAAGTAAGAATGCTCGTCTTGAAGATGGGAGGCAGCATGTAACTGTTACGCTGTCGGTGGCATTATGGCCCGGGTTGATCTACACCATGTTTGTTATCCCTGAGTGTAGCTTCCATGATTGCGGTCCACACAAAACACCCTCTGCGTGAGAGGAGCGCAAAGAGGCGAAAGCTAAAGGAAGTCCTGTGCGGAATTCGGGCAGGGTGCACCAGTCGCGTGAAGAGCATCCTCTACGTTTGAAATATCAGAACTTGGTTGTGTTCCTTTTGAGGTATCGTACTTCTCGATGAGCTCCGCTGCCTTGTTAAGAGCGAAATGGTGGTGGCCATATGGCGGCAATTTAATAGCACCACACGCATCGGGTACTTGTGTGGGTGAGTTGTGCAGTATGCCTTCATAACTGATTGAAAGAAGCGTGGCAGTGTCTTGGTAGAGACCTTTTCGCAAGTTTCAGCGAATAATCTTGGTCTTGCTTGCCCGCACCCCCAACAGCAGGCAAGCAAGACCAAGACAAAACTACCATTCGTAGCGTACCTTACCTAGCAGTTTGCGATTATACTCATTTGGTTTCTTAGCTAAGCGCCGGAATTCCCGCCACATAAACGGTGGTCTGCTATTGGCAACCTTTTGAGCGCGGAGATGCAATCGCGGTGCTCAGTGATTCAGCACTCAGTGGTCAGAGGTTTCATTACTCGCAACGCGTTTTGTGTCACGTTAGAGCCCGGGTAGAATTCAAAGAGTTGCTACATTAACAACAACGAGGCTTCGAAAATTTCTTGGCAAGTTACCACCCCACTTTCAAAAAAAAAAAAAAAGGTTTACGCTTAGTACTGGTGTGTGGTAAACGGGAAGCCTTGGTCCAAACACAGATCGATAAACAGGCTGTACTTTGGTTATATGTTGACACGACAGAGAGAGGGGTGTGATAACAATATATGAAACAAAAGATCAGGCAAAAAACGAAGCACACGATAGCAAGCAGAAACGTCGATGCGAAGCGCAGAGGGAACACCTAGCGAGAGGACAGGAAAGACGTCGATACGAAAAGGACTCTGAGCTGCGCAGCTTGCAAACCTTGTGCTTTGGTGTCCGCCTCATTTGCGTCGGATTACGCCTGAAGGCGAAGTGAATCCGGAATGAAGAGATCCGATCGGTAGAGCGCGCGGGGTCTTTAGCTGCCCTCGGAGTGACTGGCTCCAAAGATTCTGCTCAAGCTATAACTTTCCCGACGGCCCCTATAACTAAGCCCCCTATGCTCTCTGTTTGTGTTTTTTCTCATCTTTGGCATTTTGTATTTTCTCTCGCCGTTTATAGTGAGCTCGTACCAAGGTTCATTTCTGAATGTGTTGCCCGTTTTTCTTGTTACAGTTTTGCACCACGCACCCTGTTCGCAATCTCTTTCGGTCCTTGAATCGATAAAGGCCTCTTTGTATCGTGAGCAAATGTGACCTTGGATATGCAGACTCCTGTTTTTAGTTTAGATTAAGGAAACGGCGCGACGTGTTTTTTTTACTTTTTTATGCCACTGAAGCGAGGAAACACGTCACTCAAGGAGCACTGGAAATTCGCTTCCTGGTTTAAAACTCAATATTTCCCGGGAGGCACGCTTTGTCGCACTTCGAGTCCACACGAACAATCCAAACGTCTACGATCCCTGTTATGTTTTATTGAAGAAAAGCTTTGTTTGGGAGGAATCGTCACCATTTGTCGGCTACCTTTTGCCGCTTAATGGCTAGGATTAAAAAATAGTACGCAGGAACGTATGAAATTATTGTGCCACATTCCTGTTAGTGACCATAATAGTTCGTGGTCATCTCGAGTTTTGAGAGATCATGAGCCGCAAAATTGCTAACGTCATATAGCTTTTGCTTACAAGGGGAGGGGACGGGCGGGGCTCCATGTTTGTTAATAATTCTGGAAGAGAGACGAGTGACGAGTTTCAACCGGGGTGATTGCATTTTTTTTTTCACTGCTCCCGTGCATTGCTTTTCGGCACTCGCTACGCGCCCTCGAGAGCACAGCCCTTCTAAGGGCTAACCCAGGGCTCACCTGTATACTTTGGTACCGAGCTCAGGTCAACAAAAAAAAAACTGAATATTGACTTCTACCCGAAGCAGCAGAAACTGCAGGATGCGTCAGTGACACCAACGCTTCACGACAGGTGGCCATGGCCCTCGGCCACAAATGCGCAAAGCTTGCCTTCGGGTGCAAGCGAGGAAGAGCGCTCCGACAAGGACGCGCCAGCTCGGGCGGAAGCCTCAGAGACAGAAGAATGGGAACACCGAACACTATTGTCGTCGTCTCCACACAACCTGGATACGGCGGGAGAGGGAACTGGCACCCGCCAGCTTCTGTTTGAACACCTCTCCTCGCCTCTCAGCGCAACCGGACGCCGACCCACAATCGGAGCCCGTGTCACAGCCCCCGGCCCCGTCTACAGCAGTGGGAGAGCGTGGTGGCAGTATCTTGTATCGACAAGAAGGCCAACTATTTCGCTATACAACTCGCGAAGCCATCGGGGCCTTCCTGTCCCGCTTCCCAGTCAATGCGCGCGTCCGCGTCAACTTTCGACGTAACGTGGTTGTAGTGGACGTCCATCCCCTCGCGGATCCTGCACCTGTCCTCCAGGTCAGCCGGCTCTGCTAGATCCACGTCAGGGGGAAACTACTCGTGGAGAACAGCTGCGTGGGTACCATCTGCGGCCTCGACGCGACCCTCGACTCGGACGACATCGCAGCCAACCTCGTTTCTGCCGTCCCTGTCGTTTCCTGTGTTCGACGTAGCAGGTGCCTCATGATCACATTGCAGTGCACTAAGGTACCACCAGTGGTATTAAAGTGCCCTGCAATGAGGCATTATAACAACATGTCAATATTTTGTATGTGTGTCTTTATACTACAGAAGACATACATTAGTAATTCTGAGGACCGTATACCGCTTATCGTTTGGTCCGTCTCTGCGCTGTGCTGCGGTTTCTCATTTCCTTAAACATGTACCGTCCGCCTCAGGTATTTCCTGCTTATTATATCATGGTGCTGAACTGGAGTCTGAATCTTTATCATTGCAATTGTTTAAATTATTATTATTATTATTATTATTGTTGTGTAGTAGTAGTAGTAGTAGTAGTAGTAGTTGTTGTTGTTGTTGTTGTTGTTGTTCAGTAAGCCTCACATGTGCCATCATGCGCGAAAAGTGATCAATGACATCAACACGAGAGATACAGAAATCAGCCCGTAATGACGTCTCCATACGATCAGGTCGTTGCACCTGAGGTGCGTCACCACTACGTCACTATCACACCACATGATGGATAGATTGGATGGATACAACCTTCTCAAACGTCTGACAAATGATTACGCGACTCGGGCTTAGGTATTTCATGGCAGTACGTCAAACCTTTTCTCAACGTCAGCTCAAGGGCTCGGTGGACAGCCTACATGACGACTTATTCATTAACATCATAGCTTCTTCAAAGGAAGGTGGTAACCAGAGGCACTGGATACAACGTCAAGTGCGCAACGCTTCCATTGCCATCGATGACGGAGGTGCCTTTAAACTAGGCCAGTTGAAGAAAGCGTTCATAGAGTGGGGGCATCATTAAATAAAATTCCCCGAGAAGAAAACTAAAATGAATTTTGCCTTGGAGTCATCTTCGGTGAGTGCCGAAAGAACAGCATGGATTTTTTCTGTTCTGTATACAAAGAAATAACGTTGGCTGAAGTGAAGCAGGATGGAACGCGTGCTTTGATCTTCAAGTAAGCGTTGTTGAATTGTAGTTAATACTTCCGTCATTTGAGCAGGAATTCTAGTAAAAACCTCTTCAGCGGAGCAGGATTACTTCTGTTTTCCCACTCATCTTATCGTTACGTCTAAGTGACATAAACACAACGGATGATGTTCACGGTTGCCGGAGCTTGTTTTAACACGAGGGAGTTTCACGGACACGAGTAAATTACTTCGACCACGGACGACCCGTTAACCGAGGACGATGATGCAAAACAATTCCAGGCGACCCAGCTAGCCCTTTATTTTTCATTATGACAATAAAAGGACGAGAGATCTTCATGCAACCAAGCTATCTTTCTCAGAGTGCAAGACGCTGAAAAGCAGTTCGGCAGTGGTTAAGCCTTCATTAATAAGGGCAGCCTTTGTTCTTCTGGGGCTTTTCACGACACGCCCTGAAGCGTTATTCTCCGTCATAATCGGCTTTCAGAGCACCGAGTCGCCACTGTGTTCATTTGCCTCCCCCCTCCCTCACTACCGAAACAACAAACACGTGTCATTTGCAGAAGGGGCATGGTATCACCTGCTGAGAAGTCGGTCTCTTTTGTTTTTCTCTATTGCTTATGCTTTTCATGTGGGTTACTTGAGAGCTGACGACTGGCCTTCGTAACACTCTTTTTTAATTTGGTGTAGAGGTGGGGCACTATGGCTCAGGCAGAGAACGGGCTTGGGAGAGGCAGAAACAGAGAAAGAGAGAAAGTTTCTTTCGGAACTACTCTTAGTCGGAGTCGTGGCTGTCAGGCCGGGTCACTTGTGTTAATGAGTTCGTTTGTCCGGGTCTCCTAAAGGGAAGGAGAAGCAAGACGAGAAAGACAGCAATTGTTGAGACTTAAGTGATGTTTTGATCGTGCTTTTATGCCATGCGTGGTTATTCGTCTTAGTGCATTTTCCTTTGCATCTCAAGCCCTACTAAATGTGCGAGTTTGGACGTGTACATGAGAACTTATTTCGCCGACCTGGACTTCTGCTTGACTACCTTGTGACTCATTTGCTGTACTGCATTTTTGCATGATGTGTCTTACTGTATGACACTTCGTGTCATGTTCTTATTTTTATTGCATATTTTGTCTTGTAAGTTAGCTCGAGTAGCCGGTACCACCATAAGGGCACCAATATTTTTTTCATTCATGCTATTCAAAAAAGCAAAAAAAGAAAGAGATTAACCAGAAAAAACTTCTGGTTGACTAATAATTATTCGAGATACTGGGAAAGGGGCGCAAAAAGATGAGATAGACCGAGGGGGGGGGGCGAAAAAAAATCATGACTATTCCCTTTTTCATAGGAATCGGCATAACACGAAAGTGAAACGTGGCCTCATACAGGTAGTTGGACGATTAATGTGCATTGTTTCGCAACACCATCGAATGAATGAATGCTATAGCAATAAATTGTAGTGTCATGCGAGGAACGACAAGTCGCTCGAAAATAGCAGCACGTTCCTCAAGCTGAAAGGAAGCACAAAACAAACACACAGAGGGCGAGTGCGAAGTAACAACTGTCACAGCTCGACACTCAAAGCACTCTAATGAAATACAAAGAAGAACGCGTGGAACGAACGTGCAAGTACAAACAGTGAGCATTGTTACTTGTGTGTGAGCAGCACGATCGCAAATGAGGCCGGTGCAACGAGCGAAGTGGCCTTCGATCTATCTATAAAACTTCAGCGCTGAATAGGAATGTTCCCACACAGTTTCCTCCGAAAAAGTTCAGTTGTGTGCAAAATGGTAGCAAGACCAGCAAGAAATGGTTTCGGGCTAGTTGGTGCTTACTTGGTGTATATGACTGAGGTGCAAAAAACATTTCATGAAACGAAGAGAGCAAAAGAGAAGAAGGAACAGCACTGTCTTTTCTTTTCTTCTGCTCTCCACGTTTCTCGAAATGTTTTTTTTTTTTTGCGCCTCGGTCATCTGCACCATGGAAGCAAGAAGTTTACTTCAGTAAGGTGACTGAAGTTTATTTGTCATGACAAGGAGTGCAACTAAGCGAAGAACGAACAACAAAGTACAGAGAACGTGCGCTGAACCCGCAGTGAAGTTTAGTTGTTAAAAAAGAAACAACACAATATGTATGCATACAACACAATATATATGCATGAACGTGGTAGTTGGAGCAGAATGCGATAACACGGTCTTTTACTTAGTTTTACCAACTACATCGTAAGGTCATTCATTTATATTGTAGTGCTTTCTTTCTAAAATAAATTTCACTTACAACCTTAAGGCATGTACCGTGTACTCCTTTCTTCGTATTTCGTTTAGTTGCGCTCTGTTTCATCAAAAATGAACTTTAGGCCACTCGCTCAATTAAATGTATTGCTGCAATTTCACAACAGCTGAACTCATTCGGAGGAATCTGCGTGGGCAAATTCTTGTTGGTTCATTATTCTGTAGCACCGGCTTGCAGAGATTCTGAATAAAATAAAAACGTGTTGTTATATGGATAATAAAAGTGGCAACAAGTTTAGTAGGGCCATCGATGAAGAAAATGCCCTTGGCACGCCATTTTAGCCTCATGACGATGTGAGCAGCTGGTTGCCTAGCCGGTGCCGAGAATATCGAGTTACTTCCACTTGACGTCTCCACCGAGGTGGCGACGAGAATCGATTAATTGCTCGACCACACAACGAGCCAACATGCAGCGTCACCGCCTAGCGTGAGTGGTTCGCGGTAAATGCATATACCACCACAGGTAACTTCATCATTTTTAGCTGCTGCCACGTTCGCAGAACTACGCAGTGCTGTGAAAGTTGAACCCAGGGCCTGCCAGGCCGATACTGATTTCTATTTTCACTGGTGGACTTAGCTACTGTACCATTACTGTACAAGGTATTTGAATAATAGAAGTGTCCCATGAAGTCGTGAGAAAAAAAAAAGATAAAAAATAGAGGCTTAGGAAACTGAACAGGACCTACAAATATTACAAACGCTGGCGTCGGCAATCCCGGGTGACAGAACCGTCCAGCACGGAATCCACCAAGCGAGCCCTTAAGAAGAGACACTCGTGTTGCATCAGTGACACGTCTGCTTCACTTCCCCAAAATGAGATGCAGCTATTTGATATGCGAGCGTTACCAGCGCTTGCCGATATTGATGCACGCGTGTGTCGTTATGATTGTCACGTGGTGGCTTGTTCTTTGAAATTAACAGAGCGCCCAATCTTTCTGCTCTTCTAGATCTTTTAGATATTTATATAAACTATATAGATTAGTCTTAGACAACTGCTTCGAATGAACACCATGCATGCTGCTCACGCTATCGTCTTCTTCTCGTTGACAGGCGCACGCTTGTGTGCTTATATGTACTTCTAATATGAGAATAAACCCGTTGTTATGGAGCACTCGTGCTGTGTGCCTCCTCTTTGCTTTGTGTGCGTGTCCCTCTCGCGCTTTCTGTTCGCTGAACAATAAGGACAAATGTCACCCATCGACCGTAGCGAGTTGCAACAAATGAAGGATCTGAATATTGAATTTGAATATTGTCTTATTTTATACCATAAAATTTGCGCACACTACCGACAGAATGTTTAACATTTCCACCACCGATGCGCGAATCCTCACCAGGGTGCAAAATTCTGTACCAACCACTGCAGACTGGCACTTTTTCTTCCCCTTACCTCCTGCACCGTATTCATCTATCCTGTTGCCATTTCACCTCTTGTGAATTCTGAGCCTCTTCTACAGCGGACGCGAACCAACCCATGGGGCGCTCGCCTACTCACTCTTTTTATTGACTTCTTACACAACTCTCGTCCTCACGCTTTGAGGGCGAATGGAAACAGCTGATATGGATACCCGGCCACTGCGGAATTAGAGGCAATGAGCTCGCCCATGCCTCGGCCCGAGATTTACTCTTCCGGACCTCCGACCACGGCATATCGCACCCACTCTCGGCTATGCGTATATGGACCCGTTCCTAATATACACAGGTATTTTAGAACATCAAAGACTCGAAAGACGGAAACTTCCACCCCTGCGGCCGAAGCTCAGTAAAGAATCTCAGGTAGCGTGGCGTCGCCTGCAGACCTTGTCTTACCCCAATCCATACATACTGTCCAAGATAGATCCCGACACATACGTACCACAGTGCAGGTTCTGCGCCACTAAAACAGCTACCCTGTACAACATGGTATAAGAATGCCAACACAATCCACCTCTACAACTCAGAGCACAGCACAACACTGGAGGTAGCTCTGTCTAGCTGGGATCCGAAGATCCAAGAGGCCCCCGTGGGATGAGCGAGGACAGCGGCCCGTGCCAATGGGATCCCGGACCAAGGAGCCCACTCACCGACACTCCTTCCTCAGTCGCAAATAAATGTTTTTTTCTCTCTCTCTCCCTCTTTCCTGAAGCGCCTCAGTGGGAGGCTGACTTGCACCGCTCGAGGTCCGACATTTAGGAGGCTAACCTGGAGGTGGCTGAAAGGGCAGAGGAGGCCTAGTTCAAATACTTCCTCTTCTTCTCTACCGCCTACTCTCCTCTGTCTAATTACGCCTTCTCTTTGAGCAGGGATAAATAATGTTGTTAATTTATATTCACCATAAATTGTGTTTAGAATAAATTAGGAAAGCTTTAGAGCACTGTACGCACTCTTCTATGGCACAGCCGTGAGCTCTCCTGTTCAGGACCAGGTAGACAATGGCGAGGATCGACAGGGCTTTACATCCTGAATTCATACAATTAGGCATTCTGCATCCAAGGCAATCAATGGTAATTAAGTTCATATTTCATATTTTGATTGTCTGTAATGCGTTGCATAATTTTCAGTTTTGCAGGTTTTTTTTTTTACGTAGCCTTGCAGCCTTCATTCGATTGCATGATTCAGTTAAATCGTTGATGCGTAAAACCAGCGACTAGGCAAAACACCCCATAGGTTAAACCTGTACGCTATAGCAAGAACTAAGTTCTGCTTCGCTCACTAGATAGCGTGGTGCTTAATCCTAAATAATAGTATATTTTCCGCCGGTTTTTGAGGATTTACGGAATAACTCTTCTCCTCAGATATTAACCTATCTTATTAAGTAACTGTGCAAATATGGAAAAGATTCTGAAAAAAAACAATCTTATTAATGTCTGCAAAAAGTTAGCCTCCACACAGTACCACAAGTCATTATGGAGGAAAAAAAAGAGTATAAAGAGCCTAATTAATTGTACTACGTTGAAATTGTATGCAGCGCAGTGCTCTAGCTACCCTTTTAGTAGGTAAATCAACCTTTCCAGAAAACAAATAATGAAAAAAATGTTAGAGCTCGAATACGTGGCGTAAGCACCTTAAGATAGCGGATTAAAGTTTGCCTATGCTAATGGATTTTGAAGGACGGACTTTTGTGCGAGTGGGTGTTTTTTTTCATTGTAGCAACTTTATGCGTTGAGTGGGCTGAGTGTTAGCCAAAAGTACACGTTTTCCTTTTTCCTTTATGCTTCGGAGCTCTGGACTATTTGCTTGCTTATCTATAGTTCGGGCTTAGAGGAATCGAAGCCTGTACACATGAACACGTGCGAGAGGCAGTCGTCCATTATGCATTAGCATAAGACGACTTGGAAGCGAAAGTCACATCCTCCGCCGATGTGTTGATCATCCCCACCCTCCGAAAGCTTTCTGATCTGGATGTCGTCCTGAATTGCCTCTATGTTTTTATGTATTCCAAGTTTCCTGCACCAACCATACAGTTTTGCAGACGTCCTATATAGTTGACGTCAGGCGAATGAATCTGGGCTGGCCATGTCTTGTGTAAAACAGCCAATCGGCAGAGAGTAAAAGAAACAGAATGGCTACCAAAGGATGGAAAACGCAGTCGGCGAGGGCGGAGAGTTAGATGCAGTTAGGAAATTAACAAGTTCACATAGATAAAATGGGATCAGCTCACAAAGAATAGAATAAACTGAAGATCGTTGGGAGATGCCTTTGTCTTTAGGTGTACTTAAAGGGACTGAGAAGTATTATGATTATTGTGATGACTTTATGTGACAGGTTGAATGTCCTGCTTCCCATCATACATGCCTTCATTTAGCTTCATTGCCTGTAATACCTTTTAAGGTGCTTACCCGAACAACCACAAATTTCTTTTCATAGAACTCTTCTCGTTAATAAGAAACAGTCAAGCTTCGCGAAAATGGCGGCAAGTGTTGTCATTATACCCAACATCTTCACTGTGGGCATCTTGCACTGCAGTACAAAACGCGTTATATGCATAACTATACTTTAATGTGAATCGGTATATTCAAGGACGTCGTTTTCCCGTGACGTAGCCCCGCCTTCACGGGAAGCTCGCTTTCCTATTCACTCGTGGGCAAACGTTGCTTTTTTAATGACGCTCGGTAAACATGAGATGCGAACGAGCTGCGAAAACGAGCTTTCGTGTTTGTCGAAGAGGCTTCTTTGAAACAAGCGAGTGAAACCAACCTTACGTTGCCGTTCTTTGTGCAGGTGCGTTAGTTTCGTATCGTTGATGTTTTTGTGCTTAAATTTGAAAGTGCTTCGGTAAAATCGACGTTGTCGGTGCATTGAAGATGAGGAGTCGCTTAGCAAACGTTGCGTCTGCCTCGGGTTTCATGAAAAGACACTTCATGGTAGCTGGCCTCGGTATAATTGAAAATTCACACGAATAGAAGAGCGGTGGAATGAAGAAAAGGGTGTGTGTTTTCAAGTGGAGTCATTGAAAGTGAAGATGTTTTCTCAGTGTTATTTTTTCTTTGTATCTTGCATTTCTGGACTCAGCGGTGGCCTGAAAACGAAGCTATTTGCGGTGGTCTTGCAACGCGGAAGTGATGTCGTTTTCTTTTTCAGATACATTTAGAGGTACATGTATCTCTACATTTGTAGAGATACATTTGGTGGTTGTTAAGTCGTTCTCACGGATTTTAGCGCTTATAATTTTGTAGTCCTTAGCTTTGATAATATTTTTTTGTTACAAAACAAAAAGTCCTAACCATTTTAACTATAGTAGTCAACAACAGGTGTAAAAAAAGAATAGCGTACTTTTTGATTTCCAACACCCTTTTTAAATGTCTTAGAACAAAGAACTCCTGCATCGCACCACATTGCAGTGAATGACGCATACTTACGGTCACTTTGTGGACAAACATGGTAGCACTAAAATGACGAGGATCTGTGAGTCACCCTGTGTGTTAGCAACATGGAAGCGAGATTCAAGCTGTCTGCACAAGTCAGCTATTCGACAACCATCAACACTCTCTGACGCGACGTCACACATCCGCGAGAAACGGGGCTGTGATTTCGTGATCCATTGTACGAAGATTTCAAGCGGTCTCTAATTCATTGCTGCCCCTCTTGAAAATCTCCCTCTAATTGGGCCCAACATTTCCAAATAGTCTGCCAATGGCTTCGTTCAAAAGGATTGCCACCCGCAACAGTTTTGAGAACCCGTCAAGCGTGAGCAGAGTGGCAAACATTCCGTGGAGCGTTGGCTACGCAAATCATCCACACACTTCCTAGTCGTCCTACGGCCTCACTCCACAGCCTCGCAGCGTATCCTTGTACTTCAAAAACGATGTGCCGGTTTGGCCATCGCTTGTAAAAAATCATAAGAGGCTGTGACATGCAAGCGGTGTCTATAAGGCTCCCAGCTGTGTATGTTGCATAAGCAGTACGTGGGTTAAGTTTACAGTTTTGGTTTATGAAAACATATGCGGTGTGTTCACTAAGTCTTGATCAAAGGCGTGAGCATAAAGGAAGAGGATTGGTGCACCCCCGGTATAAATAATCATTTCGAGGCCACCAATTCTGCCTTATGCATTTAACACGTTGGACCTTTCACGTCCTATTTAATGCGCAGGTTTACCGACGCATTAAGTATGACGGTAATAGAAACCAAAAAATCCCAATGTCTCATTCTAAGTCTTATTTACATCACACTTTTTTTACCGAAAGCTCGGGCACCAATGCCAGGCATTTGCGAGAAGCCCGTCATGGCCTCATTTTCATTGACTCGCTCGCTGGATTCCGTTCCGACTGGTTGTGCCCTCGCGATCTCCGACGACATTGCAACTTTGGCCGACTGGGCTGGACCTAAGCCACCCCCTGACGCCGGTCCCCGATGACGACGACAGCGTAGCTCTGGCCGACTGGATTAGCCCTACACTATTTTCTGCCGCCGACAAGAGCTCTCGCCAGTGGTGGCCCGTCCTCTGACTCCTGCAACCGTGTCCATCTTCCCTGTCTTCTCCTTACTTCCGTCGCTCACCGTCCTTTGCGCCTCGCTCTCTCCTTTCTCTCTCTCTATCTCTTTACCTTTTAAACCTATCCTTTTAATCCCTTCTCCACCCCCATCTCTCGTGAGCTATATACAGTTGTGGTGTCCTCCCCCTGAGAGACAGTTACGGGGCTTACTTTTCTCTTCTTTTCGTTTAAAATCATCCTCCCCCCCCCCCCTTCATTTTCATTTTTGAATGCATTGTGTAGTTCGTTTCCTTTTACACCGGTAGGGGGAGGGCACTGCTACAAAGCTTGCACTCCCCGCCTGATGGAGAACCCTGCACACGCATAGCCATGGTGCACTTTATTGCGGTCACACGAAATCAACGAAACAGCAGAACAATGTGAAATCTCCACCAAATAAAAGAACTTTCCGCAAGTATCATTACACAAAGACACAGAAGACAGTTACAACACGAAAGACATTTTTCCCCCTCTGAATCAATTGAATCGATGCTTCACAACCACGCCCGAAGGCTTTTTGCTGCTAATGTAGTTTCACACTACCTTCGAGATCGGAGGCAATGCGAGTTATCTGTCTCTGAGGTTGTTTTGCAAAATATCTGGAATCGGCCCACTTAAGACTAGCATCATGGTGAAATCCTAAGTTTAATGAAGCCGTAACATGAGGACGTCATCGCATGATGATATGCTTGCATTGCTTCGTGTGAACGACGACACCACCGACTGTCACTTTGCGTGTTTGACGAGGCTTTTCCCTTGCTTATTTCCTGTCCTTTCATAGTTACAATGTGTATGGCCTCTGCATTGTTGAACGATAATTATGGATGCCTCCTAGCTGATTAAAGAGTGCAAAGGTGGCGCTTTGTTTACACGATCGTTCAGACAGCATCAAAAAAAAAAAAAAAAGCATCGCTTCCAGCATTTTCCCGCTCGATGATTGCCATCTGCTTGGATAAGCAGACAACGCTTTTCCTCCGCTTATGAGTTCGCTCTAGCTTCCACACACGCTAGCGCGTTGCACAGAGACTCGCTTGTACTACGCAAATATAGCCCTCGAAGATAGAGTTTTGCACAAAGTGAAAAAAAAAAACAAAACGAAATACAACAAGGGCTTGATATAAACTGGACGGCGCGGAGCAGTGATGCGGAATAAAACAGTTATTCTCCATGAACGCGTCGGAAGTGTGTAGTTTCTGCTCCAAATGTTGTTCGTACCGAAATAATGCGACAACATTTCCCAGCTACGACATATAAGGACGACATCCAAGCGGTAAATCGGTGATCGAAACGGTGAGACGCCGGATGCGAATTTGACGAGAGACAACATTCCCAGCTTACGACACCCCACTCTGTTTCCTTGTGTATTGTTGTTTCAACGGCGTTTTGATAACCGGCTTCGGATCATTGGCTTTAGAGAACAGGTGAGCTTGATGCGAACGAGCACACCGTGACCTTATAAACAATACGGCACATGTAACGCTGTGCTGCGCATACACGGGCAGCCTCACACATGTACGCCCGCCTGTATATTCAAGCTCATTCAGCCACATGGACGAAAAGACACACGGGCACACACGTAGAGATGGCGAGGAACGAGAAGGTATATCTGTAAAGGACATTTTGCGTGTGATCCCACGTCGGAGAGAGGAGAAAACAACTTTATTTCAAGACAGGCGTAACGAGGAACTTGGCAGCTAACTAGGTGGTGCCTTAGGTGCAGGGCTTCACTGGCTTTCTTCGACCGGAGAACCCAATTTAGTATCGCAAATCGCGTTTCCCTGTCTGAGCTAGCGAGATGAGCCTCCCACTGATCTTTTTTCAAGTATACTCTATTTGTTCAGAAATCTACCTAACCTGATAGTTTGCGTTCACACCCTCATGAGATGTGGAACAGCGTTGGCCTGCATCAGAATGAAACAGTACGCTATTTGAACGAAACGACATTCTGAAAGTACAAATGATCATTCAGAGGTCATTTGAGTTTAAACATATAACTTTCCAAGACAGACACGGGAAAGTTATTCTACATTTTAATTACCCGTGTTAACGAGGAAAACAACTAAAATGAGCAGAAGGTTAACCATACACTAGCGTGGTTGGCCCTATCCTACTCCTGGATAATGAGAAACGGGAGGGCATAGATGAAGAAGAGAGGAGGGAAAGATAAGTAAAAAAGAAGTGTGTTCTAAGGTATGAGCAAAAGTGTGTAAGCAGACCATTAGTATTCGCTCTTGAAACGGGTCCTATTTTATATATGATATGCCTGTTTCTTCCTCCTCCTCTTTCGGATTATTGGGTGAATTGGTGTTCGGACATATGAACCGTCGTGAGTAACGCGACTAGGCAGGGCCCCAGTAAGGAACAGATGAGCACAGCTGTAGTGCACCTCCGGCACACTGCCCGATGCGCTGCTCTTCGTAACATTTATTTGTTCTTCTGATAACCAGTAAAAATTCAGACGATTTTTTTTCTCCAAGTGTATCTAGCGCGTCCTGCTTAGTGCAGTGGATAATTTCCGGGTCTAATTGAGTCCTCTAATATTTAGATCATATAAAGCGCACTGAGTACCTCTTAATTATTTCCAGTTTTTTTTTTTCTTTTAAGATAATTTTGACGAGGCCTTCACAGCGCTGACATGTACTCGAGAAATGGCCTTACAAAAGATTTGTAAGCAGTAATTTATCATCGCATATAGCTACCTCCATTATTTTTTCAGGCGTAGTTACTAGTGGTCGTTATTATAGGCGAGGGCATTTGACAGCTTCGTTGTCGCACTCTAGCAAACGTTTTCTCTAACATTAACCATGGTGCCCCGCCATGGTGGTCTAGTGGCTAAGGTACTCGGCTGCTAACCCGCAGGTCGCGGGATCAAATCCCGGCTGGGGCGGCTGCATTTCCGATGGAGGCGGAAATGTTGTAGGCCCGTGTACTCAGATTTGGGTGCACATTAAAGAACCCCAGGTGGTCGAAATTTCCGGAGCCCTCCACTACGGCGTCTCTCATAATCATGTAGTAGTTTTGGGACGTTAAACCCCACAAATCAATCAACTATAACCATGGCGAACAAGTCTTGCCGGTGGCATAATGTACTCTCGAGGGCTCCACGTAATCAGCGTACCGCATCAGGTCGACTGTTTGTCAGGTGGCTGTCATGTAGTCTGGTGTTTGAATTCGTCTAGGCGAGACAAGGGGCCCATAGTGTCAGGAATGCAGACGATGGGTCACATGCCGTTATTAAACATGGACGCTGCGCAAAGAAATTGTTTCATATTGATACACAACAGCCACCACAGCCTTGCTGCATGAAAGAGAAAGACGACGTTGCTTGCTGGTCGTTTATGAACTGTCGCCATCTTGTTCGCCGATCACGGTCTATCGTATATAATTTAATAAATAGGTTACTCGTAACAATATGAACTGCGACACGACTAAATATTTTGGAGATGGGGAAAAAAGGAGTACCCGAAAAACGTCGACGTTGGAGGAGGTTGAAATGCGGGAAAGGGAGAAGAGAGGAGTGAAGAAAGAAGTAGAAAAAATGAAGAAGACTAAAAAAGAACTCAGAGCACAGCAAGGCTTTGGCATACTTTTGCAGATATGCATGAAGTGCGTCTGTTCTGATCTCTAAAACGTACGTACATTAATAATTATTTATAAAGTATGAGCAAGGTGAAGATGGGAGGATTCATAAGAATTTGGTATGCAAAAAATATGCAACGCATATGATATGAAAACGAATACCCTAAAAGAAATTGCCTTAAAAAGAAAAAAAAAATATGTGCTTGTTGTTGTTTTCGCACTTCGGGTTCCATGTGTTTAAATCACAAAGTACGGAAACAAGCAAACAAACAAAAAAAGGTAAGAGAGTTTCATACAATGCGCAGAAAAACACCTGCTTGGTGGAAAAAAAATGTCCGTTAGCATAGAAGAAGCGTGAGAGCGAAGCTACTCTTAATAAGGTAATTAGGTGGTATGCTAAGACCGTGGATTTTCCGCATTGCATCATGCGAAGCTGATGAAACGTGCTTTTTCTTGACTATCGGCTATGAACTCCAGTGAAAGCGTGCAAGGCAGACTCAGCGTGACCATCTGGACGTTACCGTCATTGCGTCAGCGCGTACCTTAACGTGACTCCCGTGGCAGTGTTCTCATTTCTGGCTTCATTCGTATAGCTTAAAACGTGTTCTGTGTTTGCACTGCTCATTTTAATTCAGGGGCTTAAGGTAAGTTAAAATAAACTATAAATGAGTGCTATGTGTGCGTTATGATAATTTATTCTCTTCGCTGTATACACGCGAAGCCCGTTCAGTAACTATGCATGAATAATTTAAGTTTTAACAGGGATCGCAACGGACTAGAACACTCAATAACGTCCTACACAAACTAAATACGCGTTTATTCATTCCTGTGTGTCGCTGTAAACCATTATTATTACATTCAATTCAAAGCCAGCTCTGTGATCGAACCTAGCACTACCTGTAGGCACTTACGGAGCCTGATTGTATACGGACTACATACTGAATGCGTTACAACCATCGCCTTTTGAAATGAAAGCTATTTCTGCTATCACCCTTAGCGCCTCGGGGCAAAGACCACCACATGCATACGTTACAGCCATCTCCTTAACATCTCAGACGTTCTCGAGGACGACTCATGCACCTATACAGCGCACAAATGCGTACAGCTCTCGCACTCCTTCCCATCGGCATCCTCGCGTTGCCCCACGCTGAGCGACTCCGAATGTTTTGTGCAAACACGGGAGGGTCGCCGGGCAGAAATGCACCCACGGACGCTAACAAACACGCGATACCCCGACGATAATCGGGCTCACAAGCCTAAGTAAACGGACGCATCACGTGTATTCACATGCAGTCTGCACTCCGGCTGCGATCAGACACACCGAAAACATCGCCCCCGAATGCAGCATCAGTGCGTAATATGACTCTCGGTACTAGTATGTTTGTGTAATATACTTAATGTGTGAATATATATGTATACTCTCCGGTAGATCTTGACATTCTTCTCTCTCACTTTTCTTCACTACGCCGCGCTGCAGTATAAGCCATGCGACACTTTCCTGCGTTGCGGCGTCGGCCTTTTACTGCACCACTCACGCGGAATCGCGACGGGCTCTGGCGTTGCGAGAGCTATGCGACGCGCCGTTGAGAGGACTCCGTAAACGCCGAAGTGCACCGTCATCGCTAAAGCTTCTCTGCAAAGATCGGTCTCGTTTTTTTTTTTCTGATGTAGGTGAAAAATGGGTGGGGTTCATCGCTTTTTCTGGCTCATTGTCTGTCACACCGGTCCCGTTAATTAGGGAGGCGATCGCCTGGCTAATTCCAAGGGCCGAAATATTGGCCCCCCGAACCGCACCACGAAAGCGTGGACAATTTAGAAGTGGTCCTTTTTGGCGCGCCAGCGGACGCCGGCTGTGGCCCAAAGAACAAGTCAGAGCCGAGAGTTGATAAACAAAACAAATACTATATTCTCAAAAATGGCAGATCGAAAACAAACACAAGAATGCACACTCCACAATAGTTACATACAATACGTCACCAAACAAACGACGTACTACACAGTACAATTGGCCACACTCGAACAACGGACACAGACAACAGTACACACTACAATGCAGTCGCATGCATTGAACAACCAAGACACTTAAAGACTAAAGAGATAGAAAACCTATTCAGTCCAAAGTTCTTGGAACAAAAGTCTGGATGATACTCTTCCGAGAATCACTCACTCAAAGTCCAGCGTTGTTGTCGTTCCGCAGCTCTCGAAGTTTCTCTTCCAGGAAACCTCGCCGAAGTTTCTCTTCCAGGAAACCTCCCGTCTTCAATAGGCCACTCTCCAAGCTTCAAACTTCTTCGCCCGAACACGTCGGCTTCACACACGCAGCTGTTGCCACGCGTCCTCGCTCGATAGCGGTAGACACACGCTCTTGCCTGTAGCTCGAGCCTTCACCCATCAGGTGGAAATCCTGTTCATCTCCTGCTTCGTCCCTACGGACAAACCTTCGCCGACTACACGGCGGGATCCCTTCGCACTCTGGCGCAACTTCCGTCTTCTCCTGCTCTCTCGTCTCGGCCGCTCGATTAAATACCTTCATTCTAGAAAGTTCTTGTCATTTCGTCGGCGCGATACGCAGCGAAGGCTGGGGAGAGGCGCGAGACTGTACGGGGGCCGTCCCCGACAGATGAGTCAACCCGGCATACACGCCCATTTCCTTCTGGAACGTTCCAGTGCTTGCCCGGCCGCCGCTGTGGGGTGAGGAGGTTCATCGACGAAGCCACGCTTCCGAGAGGAGAGGCGTCGCGCGCCCGGGGAGCCTTGGATGCTTGTTTTCTCTTTTCTTTTTTTTTCGTTGACCTCGCCGCGTCTCTTTGGGCGCGTTATCGCAAGCATTTGGCGGCGCGCCCGTTTTTAGCGCTCGTTCTGTGACATTGTCACTTATCAAAAATATAAAGAAGTTATAAATGGACAAATGTACGCGAAAAGTAACACGAGGTTTTGGATGCAGTATGATACCCAATGGGTAAAATCACAGAAACTCTGAGCGCGTTTTATTTTACTCAAGATATGTCCTCAAAAGCAAATGCATTGAATTTTAGTTTCTGAGGTGAAAGTTTAAGATGCCTCAATAATGGACTAAATTAGATGTGGGTGGCGCCGGGTCAACACAAGTGACGCAGAAGACTATCACGTGATGACGCCACCAAATGACGTCACGCATGACCTAACAGATATCCGAAATTTGTGACGTGATCACATGGCATGATCGCGTGGCGTTACGTGGGCTGATCGCGAACCATGTGTAAAGAAAAAAGAAGAAAGCAACAAACGCAGAAAGCAAGCGTGAAGTGACGAGTGTAACTCGACCCGACAGAATGTCGAAATGTCATGTCTGTACACTTTCATTAGTCAAACACTGAGCAGGGGATTGCAGAACGAAGAAACAGAGGAGTTCTGTGGAAACAAAGAAAGGTTACCCTGAATCTTGTCGTCATCACTGGACGCCACAATGAAGTAATTTCCTGTTTCTTCATTCTCTTTTCTGGCGCCACGCATGGCCTTTGTCGCAATTGGAGGCAAAGCAATCTACGCCTGCAGCGATAGGAAGAAGAGTTCTGGTAGGTAACGACACTGCGGGAATACTGGTGAGTTGATGTCTCGGTAAATCTAAAAAAAAAAAAAGCTTCGTTGCTCCCGTAGGCAGTGCTTGTCGCGTATATTTAGACACCTTCAACACAACAAACGCCGCTAATTGTGTTCAGCAACATCGATTGATTGTCTGGAACATTCATGAACTGCTATAGCTATGAGCTTGAGACGGCGGGTGTTTGACGCTAACGTATAGACATCTTTTTTGCGAGGTCTCCCTATGAAACGCCTTTTTTTGCGAAGTCTGCGTGGTACAGTGTAGCTGCCAAGCTTTTTTACTTACAGTATTTGTTATTAACAGTATTTGATGCTAACAGCAATTCAGTCAGTGAAAGAACGTTTGTTTTCAAAAAGAGTCTGGGCTTGTTGGCGTACGTAGTGTGAAAGACGCGTACACTAAGGGAGAAAATTTCTGGAACACACGTGTTGAACTCCTGTATTGTAACCCTTAAGTTAAAGCTCATGGTTTGACTTCGTGTCAATTTCTCTGCGAATTGGCACTGTCCCAGTAAAAAGGAATATCCTACAAGACAAATACCTACAACGCAAGTTTCCTGGACAGTTCCTTTGTCACTTCGAGATAAATGAGCTTCAGTGGATGACACTTCACCACGATTGTCGTTACCCCGACGGGACGCCTCTATGATGGGAGTACGTATGTACTGTTTATACGATTGGATAGCCAGCACTGCAACCACAATTGACGTTTGACGAAGTATTATGGTCTACATAAAAAGCAGTTCCGAGACCAGGCGTGGCTATGGTAGAATACATGATTGCCACGCAGAATGGTGGGTTTCAATTGCTGCTGGGGCCATGATATTTATTTTAAGCGTTCGTGAGGTCAATGTTGTCAATGCCAGTTTTCACCAGTGACGTTCTTTATAAGGCCAACCTAGTTGGCGTCCATTACGGCCCACAAAACCAAAACCAAAACTGAACACCTGCACAATAAAAACAGAAAACTTGTATAAACAACCGACTGTGCGTGTAATCAACTACACGAAAGCGAAATGCATAATTACTCGCACCATCCGTCTATCCGCACGTCCACCCGTCCGCCCATTCATACGCCCATCGTCCGTCCGTCCGCACTTCCGACCAGCTGTCCTTCCTTCACACTAGTCAGTAACTTCAACTATATGGACCTTAGGACTTATAGCTTCGCCCACTCGTCGTCATTGACGTCGTGGAGATGCACTGACGTTTCCTACGCTCTCGAATTAATGAATTCACCAATGTCTGTTCGCGCCGTTCTTTGGTTGATATAAACTGTCAATCACGTTCGCTGTATTGCTCTTAACTACAGTTGTCTTAACCTGACGGGATGATTATATCGTAGAAGTGCTGCAAACTAGTGGCTGCTTGGACTGCTTTGTATTGCATTTTGAAAGAAATATACTTTTTTAGTGCGCAGGCAAAGTAGAAGTACATATATAATGTTTATAAAATTGTATAGTCAGTACTGCATCACAAATTGACGTTTCACGAGCATTACGGTCTATTTGAAAAAGCAGTTGCGAGACTCTGCGTGGCTCTCCTTTAGAATACGTGCTTGGTTGTCATCCGTAATGCTGGGGTTAGATTCTTGCCGAAACCCTGAGTTTGTTTCGTTACGTTTGTCAGGTAAACGCAGCCTATGTGAGCTTTTTTTTTAACGCTCCCGCGTTGAAAATACTCCCGTGTGTTCCCGCTGTTTCTGGGTAGATATAAAGTGTCAATCACCCGTGGAACATATATCTGCATACCAGTGGCACATACCTGCTTGCTAGTATGTGCCGCTGCCAGGCGGTAAGTTTGACACACGTAAGCGACGCTATTGGGACAATATTCATGTCATAGCCAGCGAGTCGTATTCCACATACCATCTTACTCTCCCTTAACAATTTTGTTTTTTTTCTTTCCATCTTTCTTTCTCACTTTCTTTCTCTCTTTTTTTCTTTCCTTCCTTCTTTCTTTTTCTCTTTTTCTTTTTTCCCGTTTTTTTCTCTCCATACCTGTATTATACTCTCCCTTTTCCCATCGCTTTAATTTTCTCTGTTTAGTTCTTTCTTTCCCCCTTTTTTCTCCCCATATCTGTCTATTAATCGTTCCCTTTTTCTATCACTTTCTCTCCTGTTTGTTCCTTTCTCTTTTTTATTTTCTCATCTATCCTTTAGAGCGAAAGCTGTATATAGCTAGAAGAAACGAAAAACCCCGTTCAGCATCGGCGTCACGAGCGGTCTCCATTGGCTGTGCTATCAGTTACGTCATTCGCACCGAACGCGCATCGGTGAGAACGACGTGGCGCCGAGCACGCGCGCATCAGTTTCTACTGAGAGCTTCCACATGGGTGAACCACGGACAACGAGATCACCGACAGCGGAAACGTGAGCGAGCTTGGATTCACCGGGCCGAGGCACAAAAACAGGCCCGGGAGGCCGAGTGTCGGCCGCAACTGCGTACCGATGATCCGGCAGCCTCCCAAGCAATGCTAAGTCAAGAGAGTGAATGCAAGCTCCGGTGACGGGGCGGATGCTGTAAACCACGCCACCCAGTTAGCTCACGATGTCAGACGCTTGCAACAACGCCGCGCCGAACAAGCGTCGTTTTGGGCACGACAGCGTCAACGTGATGATTGCAGAGTGCGTTCGCCAGGGCGAACGCCCATTTTTTGCGGAAGTTTCTCCAGATTTGCTTTGGCTTCGGCTGCGACGTCTATGAGCACATATGGTTCGAGAACAACCACTGTGATTAACGCATTGCGGAACGCATTTACGCTTTTTCATGACCGCGATCATGCGAGGCACAATGTGCGGCATGTGCAATAAACAGTGTGGTAAACTTAAGCCAAACGTGTATCTAATCTAATCCACAAGCACGAACATGTATTGGACAATCGTGAAAGGCTTCAGCGTCGCGTCGGGTAGAACCCATTGCTAAGCACCGGGCCTCGCGGTTGAGCTTTCGCTTGTTAACCGTTTTTACGGAGTGCGTGGGAGGTGATTCCTTATTTCCATATTTTCTTTATTTCTTTACAATTTTTCACGCCTTTTTTTCTTTTTATTAGTTCATTTTTGTCTTTATTTTCAAATTTTCCGTCTCTTTTTTGTTTTCTTTTTTTCCCGTATTGGTTTACGTTTAACACTTCCACCACTCTACACTGTAGTACCCGTTTGAGGAGTCTAGCAAGACGGAGCGCAAGTTACCGATAGCTTAAGCATCTTCGCTGTTGAGAATTAAAAACAAGAATAAAAAATGAATCCTATATGCTGGTATGGTTCAACTAAGATCCCAGATTTAGGTGCACCATACGCGCTGCAAATGAAGCCTACACAAGTCCGTACATTAACAATGAATTGAATCGGGCTGGTTAAACCTTCATTGGTTTCTCCATAACGCAGATCACTGCGCCGCGTTGGGTCACTGCACATTGGGACCGACAGTCGAAGACCCTCAGACATTTTGCAGGCTTGGTAAATGGTTAGGTGGGTTAGGTCAGTTTGGCGAACTCTCAAAGAAATATTATTATTGATAAACAGCAGTAGCAATATAATATCACCTCGTGGCAACTTCATTCCTCAATGTAATTTAATTACATTGTAAATATTCCGCAGAGTTAAAGAATAATGTAGTCTAATAAAACACGGTATGTGGCTTTTGGAGAATAGGGATGGAGGCTGCCGAGGGTGTGAGACGTAAACTTGCACAATGTTCGCGGCGTACATGGAGAACAAATATCTTTATCTTCGATGCACAGGCGAGCGAATTTGTCAAGCTTTATCTCACCGAAATCGCGGGTGAAGTGTTGCAAAAGTTGAAGCCCTCGTGGAGTAATAAATGCTAGCTGCCAGTTTGCAACGTTGAGTGCTGCATAGCAGGCCTCCCTGAAGCAAGGGCAAGATAGATAGACAGATATACTGGTTTGCGTAGACGTCAATGCGTCACCTATGGTTGCGTATAAGTCACGTGGCGATCTATAGAGTTTTAGTGGTAAAGTAACGCTTTCGTCGCGCAAAAAAAAATAATAACAATAGATGAACGAGACAAAAATGTTGGCACATCCCGTGTACACACCGTTTTCGTTACGGATGAAGCCGTACAGCCGGAAACGTCAGGAGAAAAAAAAAACGCGCTCATAGTTGGAAACTTGATTCATGACTGCGCTAAAAAGACACGGACAACAGAAGGGGCGTACACACGATGGGTGCAAACTACCAACTGCATTACTGAACGCAAAAGTGAACCTATAAATACACGAATATCAGCACGTACTCTCTATTACGCCCCATATGGCAGACTAGCGGCAAGTCACAAGTTCGCACCAATTCGGTCAAGTGGAAGCGTTACTGCATCATAGTTCGTATCTTTGGACATTTCGTTAGGTGCCCATTAAGAGCATTCAGCAATCTATCGTAGGCAGCTTTTTACTGCATCGTGCTAGGGAAACACAGCTTGGTGGGGCGAACGCGAAAGGCCCACTGCCAGCATCCCCCATCGAACGAAGAAAGTTAGAACATGGACTTCGATGTGCACCACTGGTGCAAAGCCACTCACTCGTCGCTTCCTCATGTCGAGATGGCGCACGGTGGAGGATCGCCAGTTACGATCGGTTTAGCGGAGAGAGTTCTCGCTTCCTGGAACGGCGCAATCACTTGGAAGAGCGACGCATTAAATGTCAGCGATTAGCACTGCCGCGTCCTTTTTGCAAGAGATTAGTTTGGTCAGTAAAGTTAATTTCGCCGGAGTTGAAGTGGGAGACGGAGAAACGACATTCGGCCGTACAATGTGAAGGGGGTATAAAGCGGTGTGGATTTGAGATGGTTGGTGCCGCTTGATCAACTATACTTCTTGCGCAAACTTCCTGGACAAAAAACAACTTGCGCCTTGTTCGCGGTTTTTGCTGCATTCTACGTCGGCGCCAGCAGGTAAGATTACCCCACTTGCTGTGTTTTTTTCTTTTCTTTTTCTTTCCTGCCATCTTCCGATTGACCGCGTATAGAACAAAAAGTAGTCGCGAAATGAATAAGCAGTGATTTGTCTTCCCGGCACTGAGTGTGTCGCCTGTTTTTTGGAGCCGGGGGTCGTTTAAGCGACGAATACGTAACGATCCGTTCGTGCCTGTTTCGTCCTCCATCGAGGAAATTTGCGCAACAAGTACTTGATCGTAGTCGAAGCAGACGTGATTTACATAAATGTCACTTTTTTTGCGGTATTGTGGCAAAAACGGCGCAGACAACGCGACGAAGAACATACAAAACTCGGCCCTGACGCTGTGTGCCCTGCAGTGTCTCGCACAATGTTCATCTACTAACTAGTTGACGTCGGAAGCTTTGTGTCGCAGCTTCACGGATTTTCTGAATTTCCGGGGTGATGGATGTTTGCGCTTGAGGCTGTGTGCGTTACAGCCATTTTAGTTTTGCGGAATGGGGCACCATATCAATACGATAACGTTAAATCCCGCTTTGTTGTGGAAATTGCGGTGTCGCTCTGTAGGCGTCTTTGGATGCGAGATTTGAAACTATAGCGCCAAAAGTTTGCCCCGGAACGGGTGGTAAGGGTGACTGTATTGACCCTGACTTCAAAATTAACTCTGTACGTACAGAGTACAAAAAAAGAGAGAACGAGCTTTTTTGTAATTGCCTGCTCAGAAAGGGTAATCTTGATGAGTGTGCTATCGCACAAACTGAAGATGAGGAAGAGACCGAACGCCGGGCGTATCATCAGGCAGAGCATATCAGGGAGCGTTGTCTTCTTTCCTGTTCATTTCCGACAGCGCTTCGTCGCTCCTCCCTCTCCCCCTCTTTATATATATATATATATATATATATATATATATATATATATATATATATATATATATATATATATATATATATATATATATATATATATATATATATATATATATATATATATATGTGTGTTATGTGTGTGTTTCAGTCCTGCCCCGTCGTCTAAAATATTTTCGAAACCACGAATCCTGCATCGTCGCATCACTGACATATTCTATCTCCTATCTGGCCCAGCCTTTATGACGCGTGGTCATTTTACGACGTGGGAATCTTTCCCCCAACTTTGCAATAGCGGCATAAAGCTATAGGATCACCACTCTTCTCACACACGAACGCGTTTTGAGACCAGGAATGGTAAAAAAAAAACTGAAATAACGTGATAGAAATTCAAATATATCGAGCCGACGCGCGCGCCTGCGTTGCCCAGATTAGCGCGTTCAACAGCGTTTCCTTTCTTATTTTTGCCATTTCGATCATTGTTAAACTTATTGATTCACGCTTGGTTGCGCAGTCTAGCCGCTTGGCCAACGACGAGTGAGAGCAAGTAACTGACATTGAATTCGTTTATAGAAGCACCGCATATTTTCCATAGGCCCAGCTTGCAGGGTCTGCCTCAAGTATACATGTATAGAGAATATAGGTCTAACACAGGACACTAGCTTATAAGGCTTCTCGACGTCCAAGCCGCAGCGAATAACACAATGGCCATACATAAACGCAGGTAGGTGTCTGCGTATAGGCAGTTAGAGATGTTGCGAAAAGGGTTCATTGTGTGTATGACGAGTGAAATGCCCAAAATGGAGCACGAGTAGCTCAGAGATGGCACGCTGTCGTGAAGGTAGTGCGTGGCCTATCTGCATGACCTCAGTATGTAGGCTATAAGAACTAGGCTTATCAGAAAAGGAAGCAGTGCATGCCAACGCACATGCGTCGGCATGCACTTGCTGTTGCTGCCTCCTAATCACGTGCGCTGGCGCTTCAGACATCGCAGTCATTATTTCATAAGACTCAGACTGTCAACGCGTAGCTCAGCCGGAACAGAATCTCGTTTGGTGGCTCGTGCGGCTGCTTAAACGACGTTATTTTACGGCTCCATCGTCCCTACGACCTGTGGCCCTGATTACCTTGTTGCCTTGGCGACATTGATTGGAGGCAGGGAAGCAGCTCCCGCAGTTAATACGGTACAGCATGCTTCTGCGACATATATCTTTTGTTACAGGATTTCTAGATGACCTTAAAGACAACACGCGCATGTAAATCAGGCACGTGCATTACTGCCTGTCTCTCTAGATGAATGGAGGAAGGATAATATAAGGGCTCTTTTTTTCTCTTTGCTGAGCACAACATCAATGCTCTCGTAAAAAGACGACGTGTTACGTGACGCCAGCGGGCAGAGAAAAAGTGTTGCACATTGGTCGTCATGGCCGCGAGCAATGAATAACACAATGGCCATGCATAAACGTAGGTAGGTGTCCGCGTATAGGCAGTTAGAGATGTTGCTTACAAAGAAACAATCAAAATGCACGTAAAGAATGATGCACTGAAGAAGAAAACACAAATGCACAAAAATCTCAATCAGTTGTGCATCAGCACTCAATAAATTTGTTAGTACGTTTCGAAATTTGTGTTGACTCACACTTAAAGGTTTAGACGCACAGATATACCCTATAACGTATACGGGAAAACGGCCATCACCGAAGCTCAATTGGTCGACCATTGTACAAGTTGTTCAAAGGTTGCAGGTTCGGAGACTGCCCATGGCAAGTTGTCTTTTCGTTCATTTTAATTTTTTTTCACATTTGTATCGTATTTACTGCGAATAACGTCGCCTATACCTTTCTTTGCGAGAATTTGTGTTGGTTCTTATACTTGTCCCTGAAACTACTTGAATTTCAAGAACTTTTCTTTCAATTCTGTTCGAACTTCTTAAAGATTATCAACGCAATTACCTTCGTTGTCCTCTTGCACCTTAATAGTTAGGGACTGTTTATCCCAGTGGCGGCGCTGTTGGCAGAGCGCCCACGGCGCCACATTGCGACAGGGTGTGAAGGGATAAACACCGAGGTTTGAGCAAAATACGGTTTGTTTTAGATGACGTTGACAATGCTGTCTGACACCTGAACGTGACAGGCGTTTGTTTTTCTCAGGAGGTTGGCTGGAGGGAAAAGTAGACGGGAGGTCTTGCCATTAACTTTTACGAGCCTGACGTTTCCACCTTTTTTTTTGTCTCGATGTCGGTCGACGTCATGTTAGGTCGTTTGGGTTGTTTTACAGCATTAGATGGCGTTCCCTTACGCCCTGCTTGACCTAAATTGAAGAGACCGCATCTTTGTTGCCTAAAGGTTCCCCTATACTCTGCTTAGGAAAAGGAAATTGTGTGTGTATGTGTGCGTCGGTGTGAGGTGGAGGGGGGGGGGTGAAATAGAGCTCACAAATAAAGGCTGCAGCAGTTGGAGAACGAAGGAGGTAGTATATTGCAGAGCAACGAATGAAACACCGGGGGATGTGAGCAACCCGCCCGCCCTTGCCGGGAGCAATTTGTTGTACATTGTCCGTTTAGCGTTGTTAACGCGTGCCACCGCGGCTGCGACCTCCTTTCCCAGATTTCAGTAGCGACAGCTGTGCAGTATGGTGTGAAAGTAGCGCGGTCTGCAGGAATTCGGATCATGTAATTGTGGCCCCAATAAAGTAATTAGAAATAAAAGAGGGAAGAGAGAAAAGAAGGAGGAATATTTGCGATAGTGAATTTTATGAGTTATCAATGCCTCTGCAGAAAACGAAAATATTTTAAAAATTTTCATTTATCCTAATACTCCCACGGAACACCGAGTGTTGTAGAGTGAATGGGCTACATTTTATATGAAATGGAACAACATGCAAAACATGAGAAAAAGAAACAAGTAGGTCAAGCACCTTAACTTAAATTTACAGTAGTTTCCTTGCATATCTTTATGATAAGATTACCTTAGTTACATGTTGAGTACATTATTCAGTATTTGATGGTGATCATCATCATGATCACCATCATGACCACCATCATGATCACCATCCTCATCGTCCTCATCATCATCGTTTATTTATTTATTTACCCTTAAATGCCCTTGTTGGGGTATCACGTAAGGGGGGAGCATACGCAAGAGAAAAAGAACGTTCAAATAGTCACTGTTAATGCAAAAAAGAAATAAAACTTACAAAGAAACAATCAAAATGCACGTAAACAATAATGCGCTCAAGAAAAAAACACAAATACACAAAAAATCTCAATCAGTTGCGCATCAGCACTCAATAAATTTGTTAGTACGTTTCAAAATTTGATGGGGTCACGTACAATCAGAACATGGTAAGGTAAACTATTCATTTTGCAATGGTTATTGGGAAGAAGGAGTTGGTGGATGAATTGGTAGAGCCGTGTCCAACTCCCTCAGAAGACTGAGGGAGTTGGACAGGCGGTGTGAAGTGTGGTTTGGCGGGAGAAGAAACATGTCACGTAACTGTGAGAAGTTGTAATAGAGCTTATGAAAGAGGCATAAGCCGGAGATTTTTCTGTGAAGTGCTAACGACCTAATGTTCAGGGATGATTTGATATTTGTGACACTTAGTCGATGGTCGTACTGGGATGTAATAAAACAGGTCGGGTGGTTCGCAGTTAGAGATCTGGAGCATAGTGGTGTTTTCTTAGAAAACAGATATTTTCTGATAGAACAGACGACAAATAAGCGCAAGACAATTGCAATAATCATAAGGAAGGAACAAAATAATGAAAAAAGATAGAAGATATCACATAATCACACTAAAACAACAGAAAAAAGCAAATGAGCACAACAAAAAGCCCCCCCCCCCCCCCCCCCCCCCCCCCCCCCCCTTTTAAGAACATAGCAGCTAAGTACAAAAGAAGCACTATAAAAACAATGTGAACCAATCATCCGCAGTTTGTGCAGCTTTCACTATGGGTCGAACTTTCCTTCAATTTTCTATTTCTCTTGTTTCGCTTTGCTTCCCTTTCGATAGACCACATGGCGAGTGATTTCCTTCTTGTTTGTCATGTCTATTCACTCTGTATCCTCGCATCACGACTCGGCTGCGCGTTCCGAGAGAAAGCCAACCAACCCTCCTCGCGTTAGCGCACCATTCTCGGAAGCCCTATCACCAATTACGACAAGTTGCGCGTGACTTACAGGCACTAATAAGGACAGGATGTCGGAGCTAATTGAAGCGGAAACGCTGTTCCATGTCTAGGGAAGAAGGCATAGTATAGTAGAAAGAACCGCCAGGCCTGCGCAGAACGCGCAGCACAGTCACAGCGAAAGCTGGAAGAGGGGCCTTTTAAGAGTCGCATTTAAATATTCTTTGAGTAACTGGTACAATTACACTTGCAGGGTACCCACTACGATGTATATCATCGTAATTTTTGTGTTGTAGGGAGGTATTTACTATGGCATCCTTCATCGTTCTTCAGAGAAGCGTGGCACCCACTCAATACTTTTGTGCAGTTGTTTTGTTATGCTGTGGCTGACAACAATGAGGTTGCAGCATTTGACGACCCACTAGTAACGCGATTCGCATTGTTTGACGCTTGGCTTTCCTTGGTTGTTCTAAAGCGCTTTATTACTCATATTAACGCGATTCCTTTCTCGACATGAAGCCTACATATAGGTTAATTTTTCGACGGAGCTTCAAGCGCTGACGCGGCTCAGTATTTAGAATACTGGGCTGGCACTCGAGAAACCCGGGTACAAATACCGATGTGTCCTTGGTGTTTTTTATTGACTTAATTTTTTTTTCGTTTTTCGTGTGATAGTGCTTACGGACACCAGCGGCGGCGGCGGCGGATAGCTACGGTGCGTGCGACTCTTGTCTTGATATAATGACAATTTACGCTGTAAAAACTAGTGCACGATAGAAGAAGCAATGTGACACCAACGTACGACGCGTCGTAAGTGTAGCACACTTTTTAACATTGTGCCGCGTGATTCGATACATTATTTTAATGCATGTATGCTTTGATTTACACCAACTCGGGAATGAAGGGGTAGTCAGCGTCCTCGTTGTTCTACACTAGCACTCCCTTACATCATCAGGGACAACCACAGCGGAGAAGAAAGTAAAACAACCAGAAAAACGGGGTCAAATAAGGACGACATACACTAGAAGCATGGATACATAAAGTAAAGAGGATCCTGGAAGTGGATGAGAAAGAGAGAATAGAGAAAAAAGGGAAGAGAGAGAGAGCGAAAGAGAGCGGAAAAAAATACATGAAAAAAAGAGGAGAAACAAAATCTTCACGAGAATAAACAGAAGACGAAGATGCTTTGCGTGTGCGTGTGTAAGAGAGAGATGAAAGCAAAGAGATACAGAAGTTATCCACCTGGAGCAAAAATGGGAGAAATGCTAAAGATCACGAGAGAGGTGATCGAATGCGAGTGTGTGTGATTGTGTTTAAAGGCGCCCTGACGCACCCTGACGAGTGCTGCAGATGTCAGAGAAGTGGTCTTCGTATGGTTGAGTGGTTTCTTTCGGCCAGTGGACGATGCTCGGAGGATGCGGCTATTAGGAGGCGTCTCCAACCGAGCGCGACACCCGGATGCAGAGCGAAGAAGAAGCTCGATGGCTTATCCCATCCCCCGGATGTGCCGTATTATGGCGCACGTAAGCCGCATTCAGAGTTTCGGTGTTCCTCGCTACACGGTGATTGAGCAGAGAGGGCGGCGAATTAACGTTTTAAAACCAAGATAACATTATGATTGACGCTGTAGGTGAGGACTCCATGAATGTTGACTCATTGGGCGTCTTGAACGTGTGCCTACATCTAAGCACACGGGCATTCAAGCGTTTCGCCTCCGTCATAAATGCGTCCACCACTGCTGGCATTTGATCGCGTGACGTACCATTGGGTCAGCAGTCAAGTGCCATAGCCGCTAGATCACCATGGTAGGTTGCGTGCATTTCTCGGTTAGGCTTCGATAATGATAGACAGTTATTGACCATTGTATAAGAAGTTACGAACAAACACATTCCTGGATTGGGCCCCAGGAGTATCGTTATGGTTGAAGAGGTGAAATGTGAAAATCAGAGGGCCTCTTGTGCATGCGCATAAGGCGATGCAAACACCATAGAGTTTCCTGTGAACACACTAGAGGGAACTCTGGCGCTAGTGTTTATGGGAGCTGCAGCGCACGGTGCTTCAGTGAGGTGGGAATTATGGGTAGTACACAAGTATACTTAGTCTTCGTACTTCTGACTCTGTTAATGTTCGCGTGGCTTGAAGCTGTTTTGGCAAAGGAAAAAGATCGTCCAGTGTTCAGCAGCTGCGCTTCACTACTCTAATTATTTAGGTTTTCCACTTGAAATCGGGTAAAGAAGTTCAAAGGGTTCATTTATTTTTTCTTCGAAACAAAACCAAACACAGCAGCAAACAAAACCACTAGTGAGTTCGAAGCCCGCAAGTACGAAGACTAGGCAAACTTGTGTGCTACCTATCATTCCCACGGTGGACTGAATAATCACAGCGCCAGAGTGGACTCCAGTTAGTTTTAGGAAACTCCATGGCAAAGGCGACGCAAAGGCGACGCGAAGGCGAAAAACACGTGGTCAAGGTATATGTAACCAGGTACATTATATCACATCAACATCAATTTCTCGTTCTTAGTCGACCATTCACTGTCCGCCGGTATTCGCTTTGCGCTGGCATCGAGGTCTTGGGGTGGGGCGAGATTGAGGCACGGAAGAAAGAGGTAGGGCCATGCTGCGACTAGTAAGAAGATAACGACACATCGATTGAAAATTTGGCAGATCCTACCTTACTTGGGAACCGATTTTCTGTGAAGCATGATGACGGAAAGTGACTGTATGGTTTTTTTTATATTTTAAAAGGTTATGAAGTGCCATTGCAGATATCCACAAATCCACGCACACAAATACGTTAAACAGCCACCTATGTTTTATATTAGCAGCTGCTTACAGTTGCGTAACGGTGCCAACAGCAACAAGGATTTCAGCAACACCAGAAGCGGTAGGCTGATAAGAAACGCTGGTGCTCGCGAGGTTGGTGGCCCTGGACACTGCTACATATATCAACTTCAGCGGATGGCGCTCAACTACATTTGACGTTAATGCGACATGACGACTGTATCATAGGCGTACAAATGTAACGTTAACGAAATTGGGTAGTCAGCACTGTAACCACAATTGACGTGTCCCGAACATTACGGTCTATTTGAAAAGCAGTTCCGAGACACGGCATAGGTTTGTGGCAAAATACTGGATTGCCATGAAGAATGTTGAGGCCTGACATTTATTATTTGCATTCGTCGGGTCAACGCTGCCGATGTCAGCGTTTCCTTAACGCTTATAGATTTAACTTACCCATGTCTGTTCTCGCCGTTCCTGAGTAGATTTTAGCTGTCAACCATCTATGAGACATACCTGCATATTTGGGGCACATGTTCGCCCACGGGTTTGGGACATTATTTTGTCATGACGAGCGAGTCACATTCGTCAAAACATCTTACCCTCTTATACTAATTGTGGTTTATCGCAAGTTAAAGGGGTGATCACGAGAGCAGCCAGGTGCAGGAGGACAGACAGACAGACAGACAGACAGACAGACAGACAGACAGACAGACAGACAGACAGACAGACAGACAGACAGACAGACAGACAGACAGACAGGCGGACAGGCAGGCGGACAGACAGACAGACAGGCGGACAGGCAGGCGGACAGACAGACAGACAGGCAGGCGGACAGACAGGCGGACAGACAAGCGGACAGACAGGCGGACAGGCGGACGGACGGACGGACGGACGGATGTCAAAAGTGCTTGTAGTACGCAAAGAAATGCTTCGCATATAAAAGGAATGCGTTGTTTAGCCGAGATAGTTCCGCAGGAAATGTTCGCTGTACAGGGCGAGCCAATAAGAAGCTATCTTGGGATGAGGGTGATGCTCGGCGGAAAGTGCCCCAATACGCTGCAGAAGTAGAAGTAGGGTCAGAGAAGGAGTATAAAGGTGGGCACAGTTTCTTTGCGGCGTTCGCTCTTCCAGCTGGACCAAGAGTACTCGCACAACCTAGAATAGCCTCATCCTCTGAAAGTAAGAATAGGCTGATGAGCCTTATTATTTGCTCATTTTTTGCCTTGAAAATCTCTTTGGTCACACTAAGATTGAGGTGAACGCGCAGCTTTATCACCTTGAGGAAGGGCTACTGCACTTTTTTTTTTATTTCCGAGTTTCACGAACTCCATATAAAGACTAACTCGCTTGGCCATGTGTTATTGGGACTTTGTATCGTATTTTTTAAACACAGGAACGCAACTTCTTTTTATTTAGTCGAACGCCGCAAGGACGAAGTGAAGGTGCCGCAAGTGTTCCCTTCTTCCTCACTATTTGCTTGATTTCGCTTGCGCCGTGCACTGAAGAGGTTGATACCAGTAGCCTTATGCACGGGCAATAACGGCACATCAGAAACGACTGACAAAACGGCTCGGGGTTATTCGGAACGGCTTGCGAACGGAGTTATCTTGCTCAAACGGTGGTGCAAATGAAGTTTGCCTCAATGGTTCTCAGAAGCAGCTGGCCTTCAGAAGCCTCCCCGTTCAAGACTAATTCCGGGTTGTATTTTTCTTGAAGGAATGCGGGGACCAACGCTGAATGTGATTTGACGAGCGCTTCTTAAACAATACCGAAAAAAACCTATTACCCCGACAAGCTTGAAGAATAGAACCATCATATAGTAGTAAGGTTTGGCGATGCTACTGCATTTTATGGTTAGAGTACTTTTCGAGAAAAACGGCTATAACAAGTTTGCAAATATGCGAAATAAAAGAAATATTAGAGGGACTGTCATAGGCTATGCGAATTTCGCAATTTGAAGTATAGGATGATGTAATTACAGCTTAGGTCCTAATCTCCAGCTCCGTCTGCAGTTAGAAATATCTCGTCTTAGGAGGCACTTTTGTGCCACCTGTGGCCTGGTGCGTACTTCACGTAAGCCTATGCTTTTCTGATTTGAATGGCCAATAACTACCCATGCGATAACAGCACCTGCAAAAAACCGTCACCCAAATTCTCTGTGAGTGTCCCCATTTCAAAAGCAGTCCAAGTGTCCACGTGACACAAGTACTATACGAATTTGTAATGGCTAAACTTTAAGTGACCAGAGAAGTATGTGAGCCTAACTAGCTCGAGTATTCAGTTTTTTTATTGCATTTTCTCAGCAATAATATCTTTTGTACAAAAGGTGTAGGCGAGAGAGAGAGATAGAGTGAATGAGAGAGTTGGAATACGACCACAGCAAAGTTCGTCCACCTTGCGCCAAGCACCGGTACTTAAATAAAACCACCACTGCTAATAAAGGTGGCGACATTTTACTTCGTCTGCTCTAACTGCAAAGCGGCGCCATACAGTCAGCTGAACTGTGGAATAGTTTGCTGGATCATTGTTTATCACGCTCGCTTTTTATCACATTTCATTGCCAAGTGCTGCATGTAGAGATGAAAAGAACATGTAAACCGGACATGTCGCGACAAGTTGACAGCGCGTTGGGATCGTGACCGGGAGCTTGCATCACAATTTTGCCGGTGAGTGACTGGTACGTGACTGGGTTGCAAACATGTGGCAAGAGTCACAAAAGTTACTCGTATAAGTACCCACCTTGTGAAATGCTTTTGCATGCACAACCGTAAAGTGTTGGAAACAGTCAAAAAATCTTTACCAAAGGACAAATACGGAAAATGTGAGTGCTATGGTGTGCCCCAGGGTTTAAAAAGTACCAAAATCGCCTACCCAATATTTTTTATGAGTGTTCATTTGTATAGAATGGTTAACAAACTGTGCAAGAAAATCAAAAGGCGACGAAAAATGGTTGCATGCCACGTGGGCGTAAGTGTATGTTATTTTAGCAAAGACGAAGAATGTGGTGAGCCGATATAAGGCAATATTCTCACAGCGACATTACTTGTTTACCTGAATAGAAAGAAATATTGTTAAGCTGGCGGTGGACCTGTTTCACAAATATAGTGATACATGGTGCGGATACTCTTTCGAAGCTAGACTGCATAGGTTCCCAAAGAAAGCCTGTGAAGTAACCCTATTCAAAACCATGTCGTATAGATATGGCGGCTCGTTACGAAATGGAGCCATCGATTTATCATCATAATGAAAACCACCACCACCATCGTCATCATCACAATCATCATTACTGTCACTGCTCTAGTATATCTTGTGTCTATATTTCCCAATATGTTACTTGGCACCTTGGATGGAAAAGGCATCTCTGTTCAACTATTACAAAATGCCACATTATAATAATCAACATCATTATCAACAAAAAGATATGGCTATTGTCACACAGTGTTGCACGCACGACGTCCCAATTACTTCAGCAAAAGGCAGTTTCCAAAAGAAATTCGAAGTAGAAACAGAACTTTCATTTTTCTACTTCAATCATATTGTGACGGGCTGGAGAAATATAAAATAAATATAAATGAAATATAAAAAAGAAACTCCTGAAAGAGTATCTCAAGAGCTTGACTTGATTGAACGTTTTAACTCTGTGCGTCTATTTCTATGGCAGTGGCTTGGCTAATTGTTTTCAAAAGTGAGGAGCAAATCACAGGATTAAACCAAATTTTAGGACCAATATTATAAAGATTCATTGAACTTTCATCCAATTTGTTTCTGGCTTTCCAGGCACCTATGGCTGTTAATATTATGTGACCATGCATAAAATGAAAAAGGAAACAAAAAAGGTTGCTGCAGTGAGCCTTACGATACATGTCCTACTTTACTCTCTCAATTCACTCCGCCACTGTGATTTTTTTTCTTCTCTTCATTCCTGTTAAAGACAGTGTATAAAGAGAATGAGAGAGAGGAAAATAGAAAAGGAAGAATAGAGAACCTAAAAAAGAAAGAAAAATGCAAAAGTGTCTGTTTTAATGACTCCGTTTATTGCTGCCCGCTCGTTACGTTGCCTCGTCTCGTTTCGCGTTTCAGCGCTCCCAGTGCTAAGTGGTTTTTGCCCGTTAACCTAGACGCTCCATTGGCGTTTTACCTGAGGTGACGTTCTACGCAGGTGGAGTCGCGAGGAGGAATCTGTCTGATCTGCATGTCTGCCCCCTTGCGGTGTCGGCTTACGCTTAAGAGGAATACAATTCAGATATGCACACGCAGAAATGAAAGATAAAAATAAAAAATAATCCAGCTTCACTTTTGAAGGTGATGGCTCCTTCTTCCCGTCTTATTTTCAAAATCCGTTTACACGAATCATGAAAGCTGGTCTCTTGTTCGCGTTCGCAGTTTTTTAAGGGTCGTTATATAATGCGTCTTTTTCTTCTCCGTAGGCTAGCACGAGGTACGCCTGAGTCCGCCTTCGGCGTTGACTGCATGAACGATTCTGTTGCAATGCAGAAAGTATGAAAAAAACTGAAAGCAGAGGAACCTCACTGAGATTCTTGAGGTGCATTCAAAGGAACCAGAGGCGGGCTCTAAGCTTCCTTGAAAGCGTGCAGTACAATTTAGTTTGTTGGGCGCATTGAAAGGAGTTTTTTTCTTTAGAGGCACGCCGCTATAATTGTGTCGTTTCAGTGCTGCGTGTATTCAAGAAATAAGGCTGGTGTATGTGAAATGGGCTCACAGTTCTCTGTCTTTTGTAGGCTCGGTTCTTCACGTGTCATCTGTTGATCAGAAGTAGTATAGTCGGTTACAACCTAAGAATCAGTTTAAGCACCGCCCCCAAAGCTGCAGCTCACCTGCCATTCAGCTGTGCGAGAGAATCGAGCTACATTGTTTTTGTTGCAACCATCTAAGTCCCTTTTTGCTGCTGACACGAATTATACGCGCCGTAATAATTAGAAGTTCACCATCGCTATTTGAAATATTACACTGGCAGAAAGTCATATGGAAATCTCTTCAAAAATTGCGTAGAGAATTAACGTTTTAGACCGAAAGCCAGCGCTATTAACGTGCGTAGGTATAAGGAAACCACTCATCTAAAATACGCGAACGGTGCTTCACGTACTCACTAATAGCAGGTGTGATCCTGCATACCAATCTGGGACGTCTTATTGCTCTCCCATAGTTAAGTACTACATCGTACTATAAATTGTCGAACACTAGTGCTAAACCAGCCATCTATGCAAACTTTCTCGTTGTGGAGAGTTGCGGTTGTAGGCGGAACTTACATTTATTCTTCGGTTGTAAACGATTATAAACGGCGTTTGAATCTCTACAGAACTTTCATTGAAATCATTTCGTGCTTATAGATGGAAAGCCTTGATTTTTAAAGGGCTCTTGCGAAGCAGTTCTTTGCGTGCTGCTGGCCTTTTGAGTATCCGTCCATCTGTCCGTTCCATCTCATCCCAGTCCTTCCATCTATCCGCCTACGCCTGGGTGCTCTCGTGACCGTACCCTTAACTTGGGGTGGTCACGAGAGCACAAGTTAAGGCACTGTGTGGAACATACCCGCGGGCTGGTATGTTTCCAACAGTGATTCTATTCCCTAGAAATCCCCTAGCAATCCCATCTTGTAAGCGCTACATATGTATTCCTGTGATACAACCGTCGCGTCGGGTTAACGTGAATTCGAGTTAGGTGCCATCCACTGATATTTATTTATGTAGCAGTGACCAGAGCTACCATCCTGCATGGTTTTGTCTACAGTTTGTATATTGGGGCACTTGGGCGGCTCACGTTTGTGCACTAACCGAAGTCTTCCGCTCTAAACCACCTGGGTGGTATGGTAGTACGTAATGTGATCCACTGTGTTCCCCTTTGTAATCCGTCATGCGGTGTCCTGTGCTTGTGCCTCCCAGTGGTTCTCGTGCGAACCCTGTATCCCACCTGACGAGTTACAGCAATGCGGTGTTCCCGTGTGATGTCCTCAAACTCCTCCTGCTCACGCCGTGTTTTCTTCGTCGGGATCTTCTACCACAACCTTCAAACACCCTTTGTTTCGTCCATGGTCTAATTCTTGCCACATTGTTCTTTGTACATAAAGTAAAACTCCCGCTGTTTGGCGTGCGCCGACTCGACACTGAATTTTTATTCAGGAAGACCCCAAAAAAGTAAACTGAAAAAGAATAGAGTGACATGACATCAGCCGCTAACATACAAACAAAAAACTTCCTGCTCGTTGACCATTAACAAACATGCACACAATAAATTGTGCGTAAAACTACCACACGTTCTTCCGTTCTTTCTTCCTCTGCTGTTTTGTGATCGCAGCACATTGTTAAGCATGAGTACACCCTAACTAGCACAGTTTTCAATTCTAACTCAGACCCCAAGTCATGCCGCGTGTGCGCATTCGTTCCTTGATTGTCACGACACCACAAGCAAAGCTTTAACGTACGTGCAACTGCCGGGTCTATTGCATGTTAGGCCTACGTATATTAAACTATGGATCCAAAGGAGACAGCTGGAAGCTCTCCAGACATTCCTAGAGTTATTGCAACGCAAAACTCAAACACGTCGGCAGTTTTCTGTTTGCTATGCGGAGTCAGTTGCAGCGTCACGAACGCACTATTGTGCGGAGTTGACGAAAGCACAGCTTACTTTCCATGTGGTGGAATGGAGCCTACGCGCCATCCGGTTAAGAGAGCTCTTTCGAGTTATTTAACGGCATTTTAGGTGCTTGAATAAGGTCCAGTGGTGAAGTGGTTAGGGAGCAAGTGCGTCAAAAGTGGTGTAGTTAGTGATCTGCATATAGTGGAATTCAGTTTATACAGCGAGCTACGTACACGAAAGCACCGTACGCAGGTCATGGTTAATTTTATTTTTCTTCTCTTTCCGTATGAGTGCACGTTTATTCCACACAGCAACAGAACAAGACACAGATAGATAGATAGATAGATAGATAGATAGATAGATAGATAGATAGATAGATAGATAGATAGATAGATAGATAGATAGATAGATAGATAGATAGATAGATAGATAGATAGATAGATAGATAGATAGATAGATAGATAGATAGATAGATAGATAGATAGATAGATAGATAGATAGATAGATAGATAGATAGATAGATAGATAGATAGATAGATGTCATTGGTATGTGGGTTGTGCCCCAAGTTATTGATACTTTATATATATCCATGAACAGCGAGACAACACAAGACTAATTTTAACGCGTGAGCGTTAAGGAAAACCTGACATCGGCTGTGTTGACCCGACGAAAGTAAAAAAAAAATGTCAGGGTCCTAGCCGGAATAAAACCCCAACATTCTGCGTGGCAACCAAGTATTCTACCATAGAGCCACGCCTAGTCTCCCAACTGCTTCTCAAATACGTTGCAGTGTCCGTGAAACAGCAATTGTGGTTGCAGTTCTAGCTATCCAATCCTATAAACAGTACATACACATTGCCTAATTACACCACCACCGAAGAGATGGTCATAGATCACTCATAAATAAATCACTCTCTAATGGTTCGGCTGAATAAGGTTAGCGAAAATTGTACTGAAGTGTCTTATACACTGGAGGTGATTCATCTAGAAGTTTCCATGGCCGCCGTACTTGCTGGCCCGAGTGCTACATATCAGCCTACCGCTTTTGGTGTTGCTAACACTCATGTTGCTGTTGGCATGGTTTAAGCCCACGTCTGTATAACATGTCTGCGCGTGCATCGTTTTTACATATCTTTAGCGTCATTTCTTGATGTTTCAATCAATAAAAAATTACAACGCAGTCCCCTTCCTTTCGTGTGCTTCGCATAACATCAATTCTCAAGGTACGTGGAATCTGCCAAATTTTTACCAATCTAGAGCATGTATCAATACACCGTGTTTTCATGATTCGGGACATCCAACATTTACTTTCATTATGTATCTCTCATTTTCTAACTTCCTCGACTGCGTCAACCCTACGAACTGTGTTCTACAGCAGGCCATAGTACTCTTGGATGTCTAGCTTCGGCGGATTTCCGTCGGCACGCTGTTTCCGGAATCTGAGTAGGCGGCAGAATGGGCCCTCGTGCGACCCCGGAGTGCAGAAGCATGTCCCTCTTTCGGGGGACAGGATGGCCGCTTCCGCTTATTTACACCGTCGCCACGATAAAAGGAGGAGGAAGCGAAGTGCGACAGCGTATGGTACACATGGTGACCTGCGGGTATGCTTTGAACGCAGGTGTCGCTTATGGTTGTTTTTTTTTTTTTTTGTCACGTGAGTTTTTTTTTTTTGTGACGTGAGTAGGTGCTTTTCGCCATCCTACCAACGACCTCCAAAGCGCACTTGTGTGGTATACGTCATGGTATATAGCGAAAACATTGTTCCAAACGCGATTTCTTGAATAGCCTTTCACTGTTGCTGTTGACTTCGCATGCGAAGTCATAAAAAGTTATATATGCTACTACGCAAATGCCTCTTGTTTGAATGAAAAGAGCCTATGAAGTGCCGCCGTAATGGAGCGTAGAGTTTCAAACGACAATGCAAACTGGATCCTTCGGACGTAACTTACCGGCGTAATTGTTAGCTGCCCTGATAACACATGTCTAACGTGGTTGTGTAGCCAGCATTTACCCTTGTTCTGCTGTGGCGAAATGTTTTATTCTAAGGATGGGGATGTGGGGAAGGTGGAGGGGTTAGTTTACCTTTTACCCAGATCTCTCTTTAATGAGATAATGACTCCCGCAAATGTTAAATATTAGGGTATTCAAATTTCATAATAACTTATTCGTTGGCAATGAGCAGCCACTGTTGTAGGAAAAAAAAACATATATTTCCCACGCATGTATTAAATAGGGGGATTTAACCGCAATGGCAACTTAGCGGCTGAGCTATCACGCTGCTAAGATCGGGGAAGTGGGTTCGATTCTTGGCCACTCAGTCTGGATTAAGATGGAGCCGTGCGCGTAACGAAAACACGTGTACATAAGTACATGTTAAAGAACACTTAGGTGGGTATATATACTGAAGAATGTTGCACACGACATGGCTTATGAGTACATGGGTTTGGCACGTAATGCTTAGCTGAATTCAATTTCGATAGATTTTTGAACGTCGCCAGAAGTATTGTTGCAACGCTCGTTTCATCAGTGGGTTACATAACTTGGCTACAACCTAAGACAAGTGCTAGCTCCACCCACTGCCATCACTGTCCCTCCTTGTATAGTCGCTCCATCTAATAACGCTTACTCATTTTCGTGACCTTAAGCACATGTTGAGTGACTTTCCCATTCCGATAAAATAAGTGTAAAACAGAGGTTGTGCCTAGCCGACGTTTCGACAAGTAGACTTGTCTTCCACAAAGCTAGAACAGTTCTGTTGCTGCCCTGAGGAAGACAAGTCCGTTTGTCGAAACGTCGGCTTGTCACAACTTTTGTTTTCCGTATTTTTTCATTGCAAGCCTCCGTCTTCCCCTCTCTGCCATTTTTTGGGATATCACATTTCGATGCATGCTTGTGCCACTGGTGGTAGCTCGCAAAATTTAACGTTGAGGTAGATTTCTCCAAAATTTTGACATCGCTGCTGAATAAAACGTCATGTTTTAGATAGTAACGACAAACCTTTACCGTTTAAAGTGCGCAGTAATTTACATTAGCCGAGACAAAGACCTTATGCTTCGAGTGAGAACCCGTCATTCACAGGGGAAGGGCAGACACTCAGCAGTTCTTCAGGGAAGCTTGCATTTTTTCTTTGCTTTTAGTTTGTAACCGTGTTTAGCCCCTGCAGCGCCAGTGGCTACACTTGTGCACGCAACTTGTTTACACTAGGTGTGTAAACTTGTGGCCATAAGAGACAAAGTTACATTACACACATTGATTATTTTACATAGTGTGACTTGACTTGACCTCGGTGTGCTGCGTATGACTGTAGCCGACCACTTTGGTGAAGGCACTGCGATGTTCAATGGGTCGTTTGGCATGCCTTGTCTCAAAACCAACGTCAAAAGCATTACTTTTGTTTTCTCGAAGTGAACGCAAACGAAAACTAATTGCGCACAGACTTGACAACGTATGACTTCATTGTTTTATGTCAAATAAAAAGGTGAGGGAATATTGAAATACTTATTTACGTGCTAATTATAATTCATGGCAGGAACTCGCACAAAACAACATATTCTTTCATTTTTTTGAAACCTAATATTTAGTATTTCGAATTTTGCTACTTGAATTTTACACATTCGTTGAAAGTGCATATTATGTCGCTCCTGGAGAAAATAGTGTATACGGGCTGACCTTCCGTTCCTTTCTATCTTTCCTACTTTTTCTTTCCGGCCTGCTTCTTTCCTTGAATGAGTGATCTTTATTACTCCGGACATTCTATGTGATCTCGTAATAGATGGCCTTCGTGACGAGAACAAAGGCGTGCTTGCTTGAAATATCTTTAGTAGAGAGCAATTGATCCGGCCTGTGGATTTTTTTTTGTTTCGTACAGCTTTTGAAAGCCCAGCCGCCAAAACCCGGCAAAGGAAGCTATTGTAATTCAAGTACGCTCCATTGTTGGGGGGAATCGAGGAGCACTTTATTACACGAGAAAAGTATAGTGCGCTAAGATATCCGAGCCTTGAGCTCCAGAGGCTGGTGGAGCTCTGGTCTGCCCAACGCTTCGGTCACGGGGGTCTTGAAGGCGGACAAGTTGGCAAGGGCGGATTTGTAATTTTGTCCAGTGTTCTCTCGGCCAACTTGCGAGAGCGGAGCTTAAGGTCTGTTTGGGGATCCCAGCAACCTGCCCGAAATGTGATCAGGTTTATTGAACTGGCGAAGTCGCAACGAGGTCACGACGGGAAAGGATCTTTCGGCAAGACTCGCAAAAGCAGCACGGGCTTTGGATGATGATGGTGAGGATGATGATGATTCCCAAGAAAATGGCACAACCCACCACGGGCGATCAGACACGAAGCGTGCGGCAATAGAATTTGTGAAACACAATAAAAAAACAATAAAAAGGAGCACGAGTGATAAGAAAAGAGCGAAAATATGCTAAAAAGATAATCTGAAAAAAAAAGCAATAATAGTTATGAGAATTGTGGCGTCTTTTGATGCAATTCTACATAAACATACGAAATAATTGTTTGTTATCGTTAAGGTGAATGAATGACTGAGAGATGATGTTTTAGTTTTTTTAGATGGCCCTCAAGAAGTCAGAATTCGAGGCTTTTCGTTCTCTTTCGAAGGCGCATACGCGTTTGTGCATCTGTTCCACTACAATACAATACGCCACGTCTTCGCAACTTCAATAAACCTCATCACACAACGAATGCTTCTGCCTTAGAAACACTCAGGTGTCGTGCAAACAGCGTGACTTCTCAATTACACCCCCACTGAAGAGATGGTCATAGATAACTCATATATAAATCACTCTCAAATGGTTCGGCTGATTAAGAAACCTTTAGGGTGCGGATAGGGCCAAAGGGTAGCGTTCTCTGCGTTTGTTTGGCCGGCTTGACCATTTATATATCTATGAATATGCGCTATACCAATTCACACGGGGAAGGTGACTGTCGAGTTTCGGGCAAGAAGAGGAAATGAGCGACTCACAAGCCTTGCGGAAACACTGCTGTAGAAATGAGGCAACCCATACATGATGAAGATATAAGTGGTTGGTAATAATATTAATTAGGTTGTTCATTTTCGCTGTCCTTGTGTGGTTTGTCGCTGGTTTCGTCTTCCTATGGCTAAGTCATACGGCTCTTAATGTCTACGTTAAAAACGCCGACTAGTATAACGGATGGACAGATGAGCAGATAGGCGGACAAACAGATGTACTAATGGACGGACAGACGCACGAATGGATCGAAATACATGTGGATGAACACACGGATGAACGGACAGAAGGACGGCGCAGGTGGTCTCTTCACAGCTGTTTTGTGATACGAGTGTGAACGCCGGTACGTCCCAGGACACCGGATAAAGGTCGAGTCATGGTTCCCACCATTCCTATATGTCTTTCTTCTTTCCGTCGCTCCTGTGCGGCTGGGGCTCTCTCTTCCTTTTTCTTTCTACTATACTTTTTATCCACCTTTTCCCAATTTCCAAAAGGGAATGCTTTGTGTCGCCTATAGGCAGACAAAAATTAGGTGCCTTCATTCCTTCTCCAAGAACCACGCATTCAAACGCAATAATGTTCCCGCTTGTCTTTTGTAAAGCAAGCTTTACTGCCACAATACCCATTGTGTGGAGAAGCATCATGTATCGCTGAGTGACGTTTTTTTCGTATCAGTGGGTATCGTGCACGGCCATTTTCGATATTGAGTTTCGGTGAATGTTCTTGCTGGACACACAGCATGCCATTCAGTGAATCGGTATCTGCTTTCATTTCTTGAAGATGAAGCCACCCACAAAAGATCATTGTTCTCCATTTCGCCGTTATAATATCTTATATGTCGATGGGTTTCGGCGCTTTTATATTTGGCTGCTAATATGACAGTTTTTTGTATCATTAAAAACTAAGCGAACAATGCTACGGTGGCGCAGAGGCACGACAATGGTCGTGTTGGTATATTCGACATTTCATTGCCGTATTAATTCATATAGCCGCACAAGAAATTATAAGAACTTCAGGAGCCCATGGTGGTGTCCATACTTACTACGTGAAAACATATGTAGGCTCGATTTCTCACGAAATTCTTTCTGCCGATTTTGGGAATACGCTGTTCAAAGGCGTAAGCAATAAAGCCCGCGCTTACGCTTACGTTAGATGTGTTTAATTTAAACGTTACTTCCGTATGAAGGACGGGTCTCACTTTTGCTGAGGCTGTGCTGCGTGTTTCGCACAGCTCTGTCTCTGCTTTTTTTTTTTTCACTTCAGACATCATCTGTGAATCGACAGAGCTCTTTATGCCTGAAATATTTCGCTCGCAAGCAATGCTTTTCTGGTCTATCAATAAAGCCCGGATTTTGCGTGCTTATAGTCGAGCTTCTGGTTGGGCATTTTTCGCGGCAATATTTTGCTTCCAATCATCATTCTCCGTAATGAACGATGCTATGTAGGCAACTGACTTGTAATCGTGTGCATGTTTCACCATGCAAAACTTTTCGTCACCGACACTTGCAATATAGTCACGTCGCTTTATAACAAATGTTATGTGTGACGTCACTGGTAGCGTGACACGTTGAGGTCGACTCTGTTTTTGCGTGTAGTGATGTCTTGAGAACAGTCAGAATCACAAAGCGGTACAATGTATGCAGGTTGCTGGCACCACCAGCCACGCATACAACGGCAGTACAAGGAAGGAGACGGAAAGGAGGACTGATTAGTTGCGAGGCACGGCTCTGAAGACTGTTAAGGTTACCTATAAAACGCGTGTACATCAACACGTGCAATAGTAATAAATTACTAACAACTGTTGTCGTCGTAAGCTTCAAAACGCTGATACGTTTAAGAGGGACGCCCTCGTGAAGGTCGGAAATTTTTTGCGCGGGGTTGAGCATACGCTGTGCCCGGTCGTAATCAAAATCTTTGGCTTTTTGTTGTTGGGATGGAGATTTGTCACTTAGCGTCAGCAAGGATGATTCATTTCAAACGGTTCTCTAACTGCCAAACACCTGACTCTCGTACATCAATGTACCATACAATATCAAGCATGCAACGACACGTTTAACTTGCGGGCTGTACCGATTCATATGATAAAGAGACCAACCATATCCTACGTTCGTTTCCTTTACTAACAGTTTATTTTTTTATTTCGACTCACCTCATTCAACACAGTGGCCCCTCCTTCTCCTCAACTTCGGCTTGCGCACTTTCCCTTTCTTCTTTTTTCTTTTAGGTTCTTGAAGAGGGTGCAGACGCGCGCACCACGGTAGGCTGTTTCAGCTTTCAAGAAGCCCACTTGACAAAAGGTTGACTCCAAAGACTCGCCATGTTCACGAATTTTCCATGCATACGTGTAGTAAAGAATTTATTAATGTGGATCACCTTTTTTTTTTCGTCGCGCAGGGACTGTGCAAGAGAATTGAACCAGGTTGATGTTGTTACGCGTCAATCGTGTGCTTTGATATGGACATATATGAAATGCTGATAGAAGGGGTTGCAGATTCCTTTGTCGAAATGGCATTTTTCGTGGAGCTGTGCCAGTATCACTAATGTAGGTAAGGCGCACTAAAACGTGAGCAGCGACAAAAAAAAAAAAAGAATGTTACCAACCTTACTTCATCGAGCGCTCCAAACACAACCAAAGGTCTACTGAGAGAAGTTTGTTGCAGATCCATTTCCTTTTTATTGCAGAAAGCGATCAGCGACAACGTCAAGTGGAAATATAAAAGGACTACAAGAAAAGCACTTTTTTATCTCTCTTTTTTCTGTTAAACTTGAGACTATTTTTATGCGTGTGTGAGCGAATCGTGATGCTTTTTTCTCACACAAACATCTCGTCTGTTCGTGGTTTCAAACTATCAGACATCAAACGATGAACGATGCGCGTAAGTAGAGCTAAGCAATGTCTAGAAAAGTTCTGGAGTGGATGATGTCGCTTCTTTTTAGCCCTAAGTGTGAAGCCAGCATTTTCCTACACTTTCTCTTATAAAACACTGTTTGCGTCTGATGCGCATTCATATGTAATGTACTTTTGTTTTGCTAACGATAATGCTGGGTTAAATTATTAAGAAGTGTTATCTCTATTAGGTGGGAAAAACAATGTGTTCTCATATGTACCGGTGCAGTGATGTATAATAAAATTATGCAGGACATTGAGGCTTATTCAGAAAACCAGCAACCGATATCGAAACATTCAGCAGCATCTGTCTTGAAAAACTAAGTACGTTAAAACCATAGTATATGGGAGGAAATCGCTTCTGTTTGTTCGATAGCATCTAACTTTGCCGTCCCTTAGATGGTTGAAGTCTTCTTGCACGTTCGTAGCATAACTTGCTCTTCAAATATTTTTAGACTTCCTTGTGGTCATTTAAGCAGTGAATTCGACGTGTGCGGACACATTCAGCATTCCGAAGGAGCTGTATAGTATGTCTTTCACGACTCCGCCACCTTTATAGGCACAGTCGTCTAAAATATTTTAGAGCCCGCGAGTCCTGCATCATTTCACCGCTGATATATATACCCTCCTGTTTCTTCACCCAGCCTGCCTCGCGTGCGGTCATTTTTCGACGCGCGCGGATCTCTCCTCCAACTTCGGTATACACGCAGACAGCGCGGCTCACCACACTGTTCTGACACGTGCGCGTTTTGGGTGCAGGAATGATAAAGAATGAAATAAAGTAAATCACAACAAAATAAAATAAAGGAAATCTAAACTCGAGCTGAAGAGTGCAGCTGTGCTGCCCAGATTAGGGCGCCCTATGGCCCGCCCTCACTTTTTTTGTTTTTTTGCTTATTATTAAACTTATTGATTCAGATTTCGATCGAATACGCAGTCTAGCCACTCCGGCCATCACCTACTGTGAGCCAGCCCTGACTCCGAATTCGTTGAGGGAAGCAGGAAATGTTTTCCATATGCACGGCTCGCTGTGCCTACCTCATGTGCAAATGAATAAATTCAATGGAGGACACTAGTTCCGAAAGGGTTTTCGACGTTCAGACCAAAACAAAGAATATTGTGAAGTCCATAAATAAATGCCAGCGTATGTACGCGTAGGCAGATAGAGAGCACGCGAGAAATTTTTGTGGTGCTTACGAAGCGCAAAATGTCGTAAATAGCGTACGACTTCAAAACACGCTCACTGTCGCGATGGTAGTACGCAGCATATCATCGTGGACTTAGCAATTAGGTTCAAGTGTTTTGCAATTCACTCTAAGGTTGGAAAAAAGTAGAAGCCACAAAAAAGTGAATGCATTGCCGGGAGTGCCTGTAGAGACATGCAAAGTTCTATGCAAATTTGGCAACTGTCTTGAACGTGACACCGAATGCTCCTGTGGATCAGCAACTGCCAAAAGGCAATTCATTTCAACTTTCGCTCTTCATGAAATTCACCCCACCAGCCCCGTGAGGCAAAAAGAGGGATTAGAAGATAATTAAAAACAGATGTTACAACAAAAAGATAGAAAAAAAGGCAATTTATACAGCCATGCCTAAGCCGATGGTATTTGCGAGTGTAATCATGAAATTTCACCCATTGTTTTTACGCAGAGTGCTGCCCTACATGAAAACGCATTTTATATTGTTGCCGCCAAATTACGTGCCCTGGCGCTACCAGTCTCGGAGTTAGCGCTGCGTAAAACTCGTGTCTTGAAGATGCAACACAACAATAACAAAAAGGCGCTTGGTTAATTGCTCGTGCGCCTACTTCAACGACGTGATTTTGCGGTTCGATCGTCACTACCAACTGCCACCTTGATTATTTTATTGTCATGGCGACGCTACCTATGCAGAAAAGCAGCTTCCGCGAATAATAAAAAAAAAACAGAGCCGTTACGCGTCGAGCGTCTTTTGTTACTCGGTTTGCCAGGCGAGCTTCGGACAACACGTGCATGTCACAAAGCTACTATGTGTAACTACTTGTCCGTGTACATGAATGGCAGAACAGGAAGTAAAGTTCCTATTTTGTTGTTGTTTTTTCTTTCTTTCCAGTGTGCAGCGCTTTAGTGGCGTGGGCTGTCGTACGCTGTCATCGTTTCTCAGATACCGCGTAACGCTGGCAAAATCCCGTCGACCGTAGCCACCTGAAATATATTGGTCACGTGATCACGCCGAGAAGTCCACTTTCTCTGGTTTTTCGAGCGTCTTGATGACGACTTCAAGTGGGGAGCACTTTAGGGGCCCGGGATGCCACGGGCTGTCGTCACTTGGCGTAACACAGGCAAAACCAGGTATAAATATAGAAAAATATACAAGAAGCGACAAGGAGTAAGACAGGGAAAATAGAAATAAATAGAAGTAAATTTAAGAGAATAAAGGCAGAAAGAACTGCAAAAAAAATAAAGTAGGAAGTATAAGGAAAATCGAAGAGAAACAAAGAATGCTGCGCAGCTCCACACTCATTTCTACATGCTTGACACGAATAGTATGAAGCTGTCTGTAGATTCTTCAGACACCACCTTGCTGCACTCGTATAAAGATCACGTGCTACGGGACGACATTATTCAAAACCTGAGGGTTGCACAGTCATCACCAAGGTCACGAGCTGCGTTTGACATGCACTAATATACCATATAGTGTGGACGGAGGGACGACCACGGCTGCATGGTTATGCTGGTATAGCATCGCATGCGTTATTTGATGCCTGCAGGTTCTGTCTCTGCCGGCGACAAGTTGACTTTTCGTCCACTTCACTTTCTTCACATTTGTATCGCAATTACCGCACATGACGTCCGTTATACTTTACTTGTATTGATTGCACGTTGGTTCTTGTCTTGAGAGCCACCTGTATCCCAAGAAATTTCATTGCGTTTATGTGCTCAGCTCTCATGAAATGAGCAAAGCCGCACATCATCACTGTTGTCCTCTTCTACTTTGTCAGCGACAATTTGTCATACAGCTGGTGCCGTTGGCAACGCGCCCGTGGTGACAGATTGCAACAGGGCGTGAAGAGACAAGTACAAAGACTTGAGCAACACGCGCTGCATGGTTCCGGATGAGGGCGAGATTGCTGCCTGACAACGCGAACGTGACAGGCGTTTGTTTTCTCGCAGAAAGGTTGCCTGGAGGGAAAAGTGAACTAAAGGTCTCGCCATTAACTTTTATGAGCCTGTCCCTTTTTTTCATTGTTTGAGGGGGTCTGTTGGAATACGAAAGGGCTGTGGGGTCGTTTGGCTTGTTGTACAGCACCACATGGCGTACGCTTTCCTCCACCCTGACCTCACTTGGATAGGCCATATTCATGCTACCCAAAGGTTCTCTTGTACTTTGGTTAAGGAAAAGAAATTGTTTGTTTGTAGGGTAGGAGGGTGAGAAGAGGAAGGGAGGTTGCACCGGCCCTCACTGCTAGAGACCGAAGCTGATTTACAAAAAAAGTAGAGGGGTATACCATTAAGGAATTAGTGAAACGTTGCAAGATGTAGACGACGTGTGCACCCCTATTGTGGAGCAATTTTTTGTGCGATGTTCATTGAGCGTTGTTAACGCGTTCCATCGTTGCTGCAACCACCATGCCCAGGTGATGTAATAGTAGACAGAACATAGAAAACAGAAATGAGAAAGAAAGAGGAATGACTAAATAACAAATGAATAAATAAATATATAAATGTATTTAAATAAGAAAGTTAACATTTCAAAACACTATTATGAGCGCAAACACACGACACATTCACGCAACACACACTCAGGCATCTAAACCACGCTGCGCCCACTTCGAACTGATTTATTCATAGCACGAAGGCTTGAATATGTACATTTGGCATGTGCACGCATTATCATCATAGAAGGCTAAATGCATACACTACCAAGACATACAGTTTATCTTCTCACAGCCTAGAACCGATTAGCTGGGATTCACTTGGGAACAAAGATAGTGAAGGGACGCTTACGCAGCGATCCTGATTAGGGGCGAAGCTCCTAAAGCCACAGGCTTCACCTTCCTCTGTGACCGGTTCGTAACCACCTTTGCAAACTCACCTCTACGTCGTCCTTGGAAACATTCCACTATGTTCTATCACCGATCCACCACCTTATTGAGCATAGCGCACGTTTGCAAACAAGAACAAGAACAAAATAAAAGTTTTTTTGTGTAATGGACGCACAATCATTCGTCTTTCTAATAATGTAATGGGCTCACTTTCACGAGAGAGTTAGGGTTTACCGATGATCTACCCCTCTAGAGCTTCGCCCACTTAGCATCATTCATTCCGTGGATATGGCGTGATTTTTTTTTTCTATGAGATGGGCATATAACACTTCACGTGCAGCTTTTTTTTTTTTGCGCTTCTGTCTAGAATTCTTGCCTCAGAGAATCGTGCGTCAGAAGTGACATGCGCAACCAGGTGCGCATACTTGTCATCTCGCTTTGTTAATTTTCGGGCGTGTTCCCCTAACCGGCCATTATTACATCTTTCCGTTCCACCGACGTTCACGTTGCCGCAGGACAAAGGTATCGAGTAGACGGTCCCCGTGGAACATTTGACAAAGGTCCTTTCATGCTTCTGGCAGCCGGGCTTCTTGCAAATACGTTGGTACAATTTCCCAATTTTTCCAGGTGCCTAAAACACCATCAGTACACCGTGCCTACCCGCGGCATTCTTTAAATTGTGCGAGAGCTTATGGATATACGACACAATTTGGGCCCTAATCCTTGAAGACTGCATGTATGGCTCAATTCGTGGTCTAATCCTTGAGGGCTGGGTAGCAGTCATCGCTTCCCGTGTTCCACGTTTAAGCTTCTGCAAACGTGATTAGGCAATGACCGTAATGACCGATCGATAAAAGCCAAGTTCATTTCTCTCTTTTTGAAAATTTTACATGCCAAAACCACTATATGATTACTAGAGACGCCACCGTAAATGGCTCTGAAGATTTAGCCCATCTGGGCATTTTTAACTTTCCCCTAAATCTTACTAGCATCTGGTTAACCTCCCTGCCTTCCTTTTTTTTTTCTCGTTTCTCTCGTTCTCCTAAATCTAAGCACACAGGTCTAGATTATTCTCACTTCCTTCGAAAATGCGACCGCCGCAACCGAGGGAGTCTTGCAACCTTCGGGTTAGCACTCGAGCGTCATTATAACCACTAGACCACCACCTCGGTGGGATGCACACGCACCTCGTCGGTATCGATCGAAACACTGGAAAAGATCGTTTACAAACGAGCATTGGGAATTTGGGCGCAGGAGAACCAAGCCGAGTTGTCATATGGTGAATGCCGATAGATAAATACCTGCAGGGTCCATTTTGCATTCGAATAAGACCATTCGAACGCTAGATACTGCCAGTGTGGTTTCGAGCGCGTAAGCAGGGTTTTTTTTTTCCGCGTGGGGAGGGGGGGGCGGCAGCACTTTGATCACTGGTGGATCCCAAGCCGGCAGATTAGGTCGATTGTCATTATGTGCTTCGTATACTATAGCGCAAAAAAGTTTGCGAGGGGCACAGGCCCGGCGTGCCACCCCCTAGCTACGCCACTGGGTAAGGTTGTGGAACCTCGCATTTGATAACACGCAAACGCCGCACATGAGAGCATCGAAGCTGTTCTTGGTTGATTGTTCTCCTTCCGCCGATGCTCGAGCGCTAAGCGCTGGCTGGCACCTAGGTCTTGCGTTGCGGCGAAGGTTAAGCGCATTTGGGAGAGGGCGATGCCGTTGATGATTGATATGTGGGGTTTAACGTCCCAAAACCACACATGATTATGAGAGACGCCGTAGTGGAGGGCTCCGGAAATTTCGACCACCTGGGGTTCTTCAACGTGCACCCAAATCTGAGCACACGGGCCTACAACATTTCTGCCTCCATCGGAAATGCAGCCGCCGCAGCCGGGATTCGAACCCGCGACCTGCGGGTCAGCAGCCGAGTGCCTTAGCCAGTAGACCACCGCGGCGGGGCAGGGCGATGCCGTAACTAAAGAGAGGTTGCAGTGAAGCTCGGTGGAAAGGCAAATGTGGTATCTAGCCTAAATATGGGTAAGGGCGACGGCCAATAGAAAGGGTAAAGAAATGGGAGGCGCACCTCAAGTGGCGAATATCTAGAAAAGAGTATGCCTTACGAGGACTTTTCAATGACCTAGTTAGTGCAGTCTTGAGAATTAGTTAGGGAAATGAAAACACACCGCATGAGAAAGCGCTTGTTCGATGTGCGTCTTTCTCGTGTGCTGTGTTTTATCTTGCGGTAAGTAATTCGCGTCGGAAGAGAAATTGAACCAATGGAAGGCATGTCTGGAGTGTCGAGGCTGATGCTCAGTGGAAAATCTGCGTCAATGAGAAGTGCGTGTCAAGTAGCGACGGTAATACTAGGCTCAAAGCACGTCAGGGTGGAGATGTCTGCGGGAATGGGAGGGTGCGTCAGAACGCAGCTGTCTTATAAAAGTAGGCTGTTAAAGAGAGCATTAAGGCGGGCGCCCGTTCACCGTGGCGTTCGCTTTTCCAGGATGACCAAGACTACTCGCGCTTCCTAGGATACCATGACGTTTCGATAAAAAAAAGCAGCAGCTTTGACGAGGGGGTTGGCGGAGCTCATTTCAGCTCTTTCGACAGCTTCCATAAAATGGAGTTAGCTGTCTTTTGTTTCTTAGTCATAAAAACGGCGCAGTGGCGCTGAGAAAGCTCAGCTCACGTGGTCAGGTGATATTTGTGATTTTAATTTCTAATCACGCGAACGTCACTATTCATCATTTCAGCCACCCGAACAAGAAAACATGAAGTGAACGTGTAGATTGCGTTCTATTCTTTTAAAGTAATGCTTGATTTCACTAACACCGGATTTTATTTAAGGTCACAGTCACGTTAGAGATATAATAATGACTTAGTCTTACAATATACAATGACTGATAGTGAAAAGTACGCCGAAGAAATCGGTCCCATAAGGTTTATATGCGGGCTATTCCGGCATGTCAAAAACGACTGACCAAATGCCTCGGGCCAATTCGGAACGGCTTCGTATCTAGTTATCGTTCTCAAGAGGTGGAGTGAACGAAGCTCGCGGAAATGGTTCTCAGAAGCAAATGGGCCTAAGACACCCCTAGCTTCAGTTCATTCCGGGTTCGGATTTCCTCGTGGGAATAAGCGAAGCAGTGCAGAATTGCTCCGGTTTCCTACGACTACGTCCTAAACGTTATCAGGAAAATTTATTGCCTCGAAAAACCTCGCAGTTTGGAATATTAAGCCTTATAATGTTTGCGGATAATACTTCATTTTGCGTAACTTTCTATGAATAAGTGTTCTAACGATCTGGCAAGTACCTCAAACTAACGCCGAAATAGGGACAGTCTTAAGCTCTAGTAAATGTGCAATTTAGTAGATAGAATAAAGTTCCAGTTTTGCCGAAAGTGTGAAGAAATGATTGAAATAGATACCAAATGGAATGTCACGCGAAGAAGAGGAGACGTCTCAAAATGTATAGCGCGCTGCTCAAGGACAAAGGACGCTCAAAAAGAACACGCACTGGACGATTAAAAACTACTCACAGCACTACTCTTTAAGCAAGATGCTCAAGCACACACACAGAAAAGACGCAGAAAACGAGTTCACACGTGCACACAGCAGGAACTAACAACCACCACAGATGATATTTCTTTGAGCAGTGCGCTACTTTGGCAGACGCGGCCGCGGCAGCGAGCGATCTGATCTTTTTTTGTGCACTCTGTAACATGAAAGCGAGCTTTCCTGTGAAATCGCAAAACATACAAACAGTCCCCATCATGAAAAAAGCGCGCGCGCATAAGCCACCACGCCATGCAGGGAAAATTAAAGGTATCACAGGTTGTGGGAATGGAGCGTGTTCTCCCTTTCGGCGCCTCGCTTCCCTGCTAGCGTGAACCCTGACCCTGTGCGACTCAAGGGTCGGGTCCATTGTTCGGTGCGACCCGTGCGTCGGTCTTTTCCTCCACGGAGACGTGCGTCCGAACTTGCCCGGCCGGACAACGGCAGCCCCTCGCGGCACGCTAGCACACGTCACAGTGCTCCGGCGCTCGCTCGCGGCCGGGCACACACACACACACGCACACACACGCACACACACGCACACACACGCACACACACACGCACACACGCACACACACGCACACGCACACACACACACACACGCACACACACGCACACACACACACGCACACACACGCACACGCACACACATACACACACACACACATACACACACACACGTCTGCTTTAGTCATTCTGCCTAATCCGGTCAACTTGTTATGCTTCTTTGTTACAACTACATCTGGTTTCATGTTTTAGGACTGTTAGTCCTAACCATTTTTTTTTTCGTTCTACATTACCAGTTTACCAGGGACGAAATTATTGTCAGGCGAGGGTGCTGAGGGTATTCGTGAGGAGGAATCGATCCCATCTGCATATCTGCCGCAATGCGGTGTCGGCTTTGCAGTCATACAGTCTTAATTTGACATATGAGGCCACACAAATAAAGGGGAAGTTGGCATTCAGAGAGATACCCATTTCTGCTTTTAAAGGAGGCCGCTCGTAGCTTGCATCTTCCTCCTGAATTCCGTTTTCGCGAGTCTATTCATGAAAGGTAGTCTGAACGGAACGCGCGACTTGTTTCCGTTAGTGGATTCCTGAAGCTCGTTATAGGAGACGTCTTCTTTTCTGTAGCACGTGGTGTGCTTTGCTCCACTTTCAACGGTTACATTGTAGACGGCTCCACGACGACGCAGCGACGTATGAAAAAAAAAATTGCCCGCAGCTTCCCTCGGGGGAACACTGAGGAGAATGCGGACCATATAATTGGTTAACGGGGTGTTAAAGTGCGACTTACCTGGGTCGGTGGCTAAATTGGTTAACGTGGTTGTGAAATGGGGTGTTAAATTGCGACTTACTTGGGTCGATGGCTAAATTGGTTAACGTGGTTGTAGGAGGGGGTGTTAAATGAGTGAACACGTACACACGTATGCGAAAGGGCGGCGCTGGTCGAAGGGACGTCGATCATTGTGTTTGTGGATTCGTTGGAATTCATTTCACCGCGACCTTGGACGTCGACGCGCCGTACAAACCAACCGACGAGCGGCAACTGAGCGAGCGAGCGCCGACCTTGAGTATATATACAGCACGACGGCGCATGCACTGTCAGCTGTTGAATGTTCTCGAAGCGCGACGCCACATGCGCGTCCACTGGAGGATCAGGAGAATTGTAGATGTCGAACGCGGTGTGTAGAGGAGGAAGGGTGCACAGATGGTGGAGGAGTGAAGCGCGCGCGGTGTGTAGAGGAGGAAGGGATGCACAGATGGTGGAAGAGTGGGCGACGGCGCGACGGCGCATGCGCGCGCGTCAGCTGTCGAATGTTCGAGAAGCGGTGCGGATGGCGCGGACGGCGCACTACAAGGCGCGAGTATAAGATGCTCCGCATCTAAAAGTGGAACGTGGGTGAGCTGCTTGAGTTGCAATGAGGTGCCTTGCAAGGAAGCCGTTGTGGGTGTTCAGTATCCGTAGTAGCGTGCAGCGTTATTGAAGATGTGACTCGTGGTGAAAGGTGGCACATTTTGTAATCGCGTGTCCACATAAGTCTATTGTTTGTGCGCTTTGTAAATATAAGAAAGTTGCGGTTATTAGGCCAGCATATATGAATGAATCGATCGTGCAAGGTCATTTCAAGGCTTGGTTCTTCGAGCGCCATGTTTTGAGCAACCCTTTCACCACTACTAGATGATATTCGAATAAATATCATGAGAATGTTGTGCTTAGATGCATACATTCCAAATAGAAACACGTGCACGTATTCGCTATATTGATATCACTCATGCACTACGACTTAGACAAGAGCGAATGAGATACTGTGTTGATACAGATAGATAGATAGATAGACAGGTAGGTAGGTAGGTAGGTAGGTAGGTAGGTAGGTAGGTAGGTAGGTAGGTAGGTAGGTAGGTTGGTAGGTAGGTAGGTAGGTAGGCAGGTAGGTAGGTAGGTAGGTAGGTAGGTAGGTAGGTAGGTAGGTAGGTAGGTAGGTAGGTAGGTAGGTAGGTGGGTACGTAGGTAGGTAGGTGGGTACGTAGGTAGGTACAGACAGACAGACAGACAGACAGACAGACAAACAGATAGATAGATAGATAGATAGATAGATAGATAGATGCAATGAAAAATATAAAAAAACGAGAATAATTCCGACCCAAAAAAGTTCTTCACCTAGCAGGGTTCGAACCCGCATACTGTAGAACTAAATTAAGCGTCATTACCACTGATTTATCCAGTCGTATTAGAAGAACATAGCATGACCTTGTACAGTACAATGAAAAAAAAATGTGTGAGAACGAAAGCGAGCGTGAGAAGCAGAGATGAGATGGCGAGGAAAAGGGGAGCGAGTAAAGCATAGCACAGAAAGAAATAAAAAGAGCAAAAGAAAATGTAGAAGAAGGTTGGAGAGACAGAACATCAACCAAATAGAGAGTAGACAGCGAGAAAAAAAAAGAGAAAATTTGGCATATCCACAAAGCTAATGATGATGAGTGCGCGAAGCAGTTAACTTGGTGGTTGTTGGTTGTTCTTCTTCATACTGAGGGCATCGTAGAGCATATCAAGGCATCATACATTGCACAAGCCACTCGCTTTACGTCATCATTGTCGTCATCTTCATCGACAGTATCATCGTCATCATCATGGCGAAAAGTGAGTACCTTGCATGTGCTCGCACACGGCAAAGAAAGCCAGCGTCAACGTACAAGCCTCGACCTTCAGGAGCTTCACCCCAAAAAGAGGAAGCAAGCATAGCATCGTATAGCGACGCACCACTTGGCCGTGCCAGCGCCCTAATTGACCAAGCTGCGCATGCGTAGTAGATAAGCCATGCCCGGCGACGAAAACATTGGACGCAACCTGCGCTCCGAAGTGCGGAGCCTGGACTTCCCCGATCTTGTCCTCAGCGTCAAGGGGAGTCCTAGGAGAATATGCACTCTCGAGGCTAGACGCGTCGGTTAACGGAGAGTATGAATGGCGACGAACCTGTACCTAGCAGTGCCACTCTTTGTGCAACTTGGTGTGAACTCCCAGACTATTTTTTTTAGAAAAACTGGATAAGTGACATCGTTATTCTTTAGGTAGGCCTAGTTGCACCACGCCCACTGTAATGGAGATTTGTTGTCGTGTATCAAAGTTTTGCGAATACCACACTATTACTCATCATAATTATCACCATCATCATCATTATCATCATCGTCATCATCATCATGACTGAGCTCACTGCAGGGCAAATGCGGCGGTCGTAGTTGTTCTCTCAATCTCGTCTGCCCCCTCTTCGTGCGCTTGTATATTTTTTTGGAATACTGTCGGTTACTCTTACGAGCAGATACAATCTTACCTACGCGCTGTACATGTACTGTCTGTGCCCATGTCTTATTTGGGTTTCGACTGAAATGTGATTAAAAACCGCATGTATCCTGACCACCTGTTTTCCTGTCTTCTTAGGTTACACCAGATTACACCTATCATTTTCCTTTCTATTGTTCGCTGCTTGTCCTCAACTTAAATTCAACTATCTTTGTAAACATTCAGCTTTGTGCTCCGTATATAAGTAGCGGGAAGATGTATCTGTTTCACAGGCTTGCTTTTGAGTGATGATAGTAAAGGGCAGTTCATGATTTGAGAATGACTGGCGAATGTCTTCCAACCCATTCATTATCATTTTAGTTACTTCAATTTCATGATTTGACTCGACAGTCCAATGTCCTAAGTATACAGCTTCCTTTACCAAGGTGCTGTGCTCTTCCGAGACTGTAACACTTTAGTCTTCCGCATGCTAATTTTCACACTTACCATTCTGATTTCCTTGTCCAATTCGAAATTACGAGTTGCAGTTCATCTCCAAAGTTACTCTTCAATGCGATCCTATAAAAAAATGACAGGTTACTTAGGTACTCTCCACTAACTCGCATCCCGAGCTCTTCTGAACCAATGGAGGTTAAGAAGTTCTTAACAACCGTTCGTTCCCTGACCCACTCTGCTCTTATGTCTTTTCTTGTTTCTTATGAGACAAGAAGACCATTACGCTGACCATTACAGCACATATTGCAGCCTCAACAATTACGGACGATGTGAGAGAGCGAAAAATGCTCGACATGCACTGAAAATGAAGTTGAGTTTCCCGATATCTTCCGTGATTCTATTAGCGCACCCTGGTAACCTGAGGCGGTGCAAGCAAGCTCTGATATCATGCTATTTTTGTGTGCTGTATTTAAAAAAAAGAACATTGTGTATGGGTTTACCGACCACACGAATTTGCTAAAGAGAGGAAGAAAATTGCACATAAATTGAAAGAGCCCACGTTTTGTTTACATGCAGTGTGTACTCCCCATTTCGCGAGGGTGAATTGAAAAGTATGCCCTGGTCCCCACTGATTAATGCATCTGCCGAAGTTCATTAGCGTCGGTAAACACAATCTCTTATCTGAAAATACCTTCAAGTTTAGTCTTGAGCTCTGTCTGAGAGTATCTTCCGGTTTGCACCTTAGCCAGAGGGCACTTTCCACAGTGGCAACTCAAGGACGCACTGCCGGGAGCTATAAAAACTCGGAGTGCACGCAATTAAGGTTTTATGCGCGTTCAGGGGTATCTCGGTGGGTAACGTTCACGCATTAACATAAGCGTTCTGCTCTGAACCACTAGGACTGCTCTGTAACATAGTATTCAACGGCCCGCTTAATGACGCATCTATAGCATACAAGGAAAGCTCTGAAAATTATTGCATAAAAACTGACAAGGTTACTCGCCCCCTCAACCAAAATGACTCGAAGACGTCTGCTTTTCTCCCACTATTTATTCTCAGAGTGTGTTCCAATACTAACTATATGCGACTAAAAGACAACTAAGCCACCTTAAGCTCCATTCCGATTCTCACGTTGCCGGCAAAATAGACAGCTTCGAGAACGCGGCATCGTAGACAAAAACGATGCAGGCTACTTGACTCTCCAAACAAAATGGTGACTCAGTGAATCGCCCGGATAGCTTGGATCTCACCGGAACGGTCGTCTGCACACAAGCAGACGCTTTTCTATAGAAACCATCGTGAGGGCGCAACTAAACACAACACACAGGAGGAAACAGACGAGCGCCTGTCCTCGCCTGCCCTCATGTGTTACTTCCAGTTTGTTGTGTTTAGTTGTGTCCTCACGACGCTTTCCATGTCAAAGCGCCAACTCACCCAGCAGTCAAGTCTTTTGAAGACGCATCCCCGGACACCCAATGTGAGTACCGTTCAATTTTGCTTAGATTTGAACACGAAATCAGTTTTAAAAGGTAACAGTTGCGTTTGTTTATGTTAGCCTTCTCTTCTCGATGGAAGGGGGCGTATCGTGGCGTAGACGTCATCCAAACGTGTTCCATTTCGCGGACAACATGGATACGATGCTGCCTTCGAAGTTGTCAGTGTCGACTGTTTACTATGCCGTCTAGAATTGGGACACAGCGTCAGTCTATGCACTCATCCCCAACCCCCACCATGTCTCCTAAAGCTTTCTGCACCTAACGTGGTGGCGCACTGCTTCCTGGATGGTACTCATGACAACTCCAAAGTTTGTGTGCGTCTTTTGGTTTTTCATTGCCTTCGGGATCAGCCCTCCCCCTCCCCCATTTGACCGAGTAATGGCGTCATTTGATGACGTCACCTATCTATCTATCTATCTATCTATCTATCTATCTATCTATCTATCTATCTATCTATCTATCTATCTATCTATCTATCTATCTATCTATCTATCTATCTATCTATCTATCTATCTATCTATCTATCTATCTATCTATCTATCTATCTATCTATCTGTCTGTCTGTCTGTCTGTCTGTCTGTCTGTCTGTCTGTCTGTCTGTCTGTCTGTCTGTCTGTCTGTCTGTCTGTCTGTCTGTCTGTCTGTCTGTCTGTCTGTCTGTCTGTCTGTCTGTCTATCTATCTATCTATCTATCTATCTATCTATCTATCTATCTATCTATCTATCTATCTATCTATCTATCTATCTATCTATCTATCTATCTATCTATCTATCTATCTATCTATCTATCTATCTACGTCTAGGTGTTCTCGTTATCACTCCTTTAGGTTGGCCTGAACGAAAATCAGTATGGGAGGGTAAGATGGTTTGACAAATATGACTCACTGGTCATGATTTGAGTAGTGTCGCAATCTCGTTGCGTACGTCGTCAAACCATGGCCGACAGACGCGTCTGACACATACCTGTATGCCAAGTGCGGATGTGCCAAAAGTATTCGGGCGTGTGCCACAGGTGATAAAGAGTTTTTATCTACTCAGGGACAATGCGTACAGACTTGGGTAATTTTAACGCAAGAGCGTTCACAAGAAAAAGCTGAAATAGGCTGCGCTGACGTACGAATTACAATAATAAAGGTTTCAGCAGGAATCAAACCCCAGCATTTTGCGTGGAAATCAAATGCTACAGACCAACGCTAGGTTATTTAACTACTTTTTAAATACACCCTAATGTTCGGGAAACGACAACTGTAGTTGCAGTGGTGCCTGTGCAATTTCATAAACACTACATATGTAGTCCTATGGTGCAACCGTCCCATCGGGCTAACCTTGGTTGTAGTTGGGCACCATGCACTGTAGCTAATCTTTGTAGAAAGTGTCCAGGGCTACCATCCTCACGAGCCCCGGAGCTTCCTATCAGCTTTCCTCTTATAGCGTTGCCAATATGCATGTTGGTGTTGGAGTCATTACGCAATCGTAGACAACTAGTTATGTAAAACATTTGCAGCTGTTGAAAGTATGCATGTGCGTACACGTGTACATGTTTATAGCGCCACTTCGTAACGTCTTGCTCAACAAAAAAATTACAGCACAGCCACTTTTCGTTCGCATGCTTCCCATAACATCGACTCCAGTATGTGGGATCTGCCATTTTTTTTATTATTTGATGCAGGCGTCCCCATTACCATAAACTAAGAGTTGTTTGGTATTGCAACAACATTGATATCGATTACTGCAGCTGCAACTGCTTTTCATCCGCAAAAAAAACGTAAAGTGAAAACCCCCCTTCCAACAGCCCTTAGAAAGACCAGGAAATTTATATTGCAATAGGGTTATCCAGCTCAAATTTGTAGTTCAGCCGGAAACATGACGAGTACAAACGAAGTTTATTCCAACATACTGTTTTTAACTGCTGTAGGATTACCAAATAAAACGTTTTTAATGAATATACAAAGATGTTTTCAAGTAAAGAATGCTTGTCACAATAACGAATGACATGTCGAATAAAAGACCGGCCGGATGGTTTCAAGCAATTAAATCGGAGGCAGAGAATAATTGTAAGATCATGAGAAATTGTAATTGCGGGGCCAGATCTCGCTTCATTAACAAAGGGAGTAGGTGTACACACAAAAAAAATATTTAATTATCGCAAAAATGCGCCACCATGTAAGGAAAGGGCGAAAAACAGGGCGCTAACGATAGCTGCGGACTTGGTATTACGATCAATATGACAAATTAACGAGCGAAACAACTTCCGACACTCCCAAAATTAATGAGCCCAGGAGGCTTTGTCAGCCGGCTACAGAAAATTGCTCAGAGCTTAAATTTTTATATCTTCCTTGAGAAACTTCTTTTGTTGTATCGAAAATGGAAAGTATTGCATTTTGAAACATCTATCAATAAGGATAAGATTATACGCATAAATGTTTACAAATGCATAGTTAAATTTTAATTAAGAGGAACTGGATAAAATTTGTTATTTATAATTGCAGAGGCTAGTTCACTTACTTTTATTAAGTAGTCATTACTAGTATCATCAGCAGCAGCAACAACGTGAGTGGGCCCTTTGCTGTACAAATGCATCTCCCATGCCCACCAATAAACTCGGTCCAATGCTTGCGGCTACCAGGTTATCTCTGCAATTGTATTAATGTTATTTGCCGACCCAGCTTTTTTTCTCTCCATCTCATTTCCCTTTTGTCCTGTCACTGTCTGTCACCTTTAAATACCGGCGGTTATCTTGCCAACGTGCTAAAAGTACGCAATTTTTTTTTCTTGGATTCGACTGAGATGAACCAAGAGACCGGTAACTATTAGGAATAAAAACAAAACAAAATTCGCTTCAATAGCAAGTAAACGTAATTGACAACAGATATGGAAAATAAATATAATAATTGATGGCATGGTAGCATAGTCACTGACCAATATACAGCACCTACGTTGTCAGGGAGAAGTGATAGAAGGATGGGGGAGGGAAGGGGCAGAACTGTGCATCCCCCTATTTTCAAGGCAATTTTTGCGTTGGTATCTATATGCGCGCACAACCGAAATCACGTACAAACATACGTAAACCATGAGTAAGTCCAGCCCGCCTTCTCCCCACCCCTTTGAAAAAAAAAATGAAATATTTTAGTTATGCCCCGGTATGCTGAAACAAACTTGTAGTTGGTGACTGTCCGTTGATGTCAGATAGAATTGCAAGGACTGATGAATGAATCATCATCATCATCATCATCATCATCATCATCATCATCATCATCAGCCTGACTTCGTCCACTGCAGGACAAAGGCCTCTCCCATGTTCCGCCAATTAACCCGGTCTTGTGCTTGCTGAATCAACTTTATTTAAAACCCGGCAGTTTCCTTCAGGCAAAGCATCATCGACGGAGGTGGGTGGGGGAGTAGGAAGAGAATTAACAGCTGTCTCGTGCCACCCTCCATCGATGATGGTTGTGCCTCAGGCGACGGCTCGAATTTCGTAAGCCCGGGCGGCATCTTCGGCTTGCCGGAGGGCTCGAAGCTGGTCGCCCAGTTCATCACTGGTGAGTGCCGCATCTGGACAGAAAAATAGGTACAGCACTTGCTACGCCTTCGCACTGGTGGTTACGTTCTATGAGATAGAAACATTTCACTACGTTAGCCACAACTATAAGGTACATGTGCATGGGATGTAGCTTGAAAAAGAAAAAAAATAAACAAAGACGCAAGAAAAACGTTAGTAAGCAAGCATGCTGTAAACTTAGGAAATAGCTGAGTGCTACCAAGTGCGGCTTCCTTAAGTCGCCAGGCGTCCACGTTGTTGGTTCTGTCTTGTTGCAAGCACACCGCAAGTATGATTCAGCGATTTTTTTTTTTTTTTTGCCGAAAGACCACATTTTCCACCAATTTTCCTTTCTGGTTGTCATCTTTGTTTCCGCGGATGGAAGTCGATTGTGGCGATATCTAGTGGCAAGTTAGCTTTTGCAATACCTTGTTTTCTGCTTATTTGTCTGCTAGAAGGATCTCAGAGAAAAACGATCCGTGAGGAATCGAAGAAAGACGAAGTAAGAAATAAAGCCAGCCAGGGTTCTTACAGAATCGGAGTCAGAAAAAGGCAAGTCCTTGCTCGATGATTCTTTCAATGTTTTTATACATAATTCATGTGGTGCTCGATGTGAAGAGAAGCCGTGACATTGTTGCCCCGCGGTGAAATCGACTGCGTATTCAGTCGCACCATTCAGCTGGGTGAAATGGTTGAATACACTTTTTGGTAACGTCGATGGTTTGCGTGGACACGAAACGGAAAGCCATTCTGTGGACACGTTTTACCGTTTATTTCATAACTCGCAGCCGGCGCTTTTTATATTACCTGCGGAGCAGTTTTAGAGCCCACCATGTCGCCGTGTCGCCTCGCTCTGTTGTACCGTAGTTTCTTGTTTCGCATTGAGATTCAGCAAGTCCCGCGCTTGATACACAGATCGGCTGAGCAGGCCACATGTTTGGAACGTCGGACCACGTTTACCCACGTGCGCCAGCGTCGCCTAAGGACTTATTCTGTCTGATATAAAGGCATAGGTCGGCAAAAAGAGTTACTTCAAGCTCCCTCAAAATATGCGTTTTACTCTAAGGACTAATGACTAAACATTTTCCTATAGTGGATACTGTTAGACTTAGCCTCACATAAGTTTTTCTCAAACAGATTCAATCGAACTCAGACTCATGGCCTGATTCGAGGTTGAGTGAGTCCACTGATGAGTGTGAGTTTGCGTTCTCATGGTCAGCGAAACACCAGCGTCGCGAATTATATGCACTGTGCTCGGAGTGACAAATAATAGCAAAACATCAGAAAAAAAAGATAGGACTGAAATTAGGTAATCGTAATAAAAATCGCTCAGAACAAAAAAAAAGAAATTGATATAAAATGTAACATAATCAGACTATAGAACAGTAAAGGACAAAAAGGAACATATAAGCACAAAATAACAACAAAATATTAGAAAGTAGCAAATAAACGCAAGGGAAACAAATGGGAGTCAACACTTTGCCGTTCGTATAGCTTTCTCTAATGTGTGACTAGTTTCGGTTCTATTCTTGATTTTTAATCTGTTTGGTTATTTTCACCTATGTCGATATCACGTCCAGGTTGTAGTATACGTATGGCAAGGTCACGTTTACAATTCTCTCATTCTCGCAGATACATCCGCAGCAACTCTCATAATGAGAAACTTTACGAAACTCTTTCACCTGTTCCTTCAGCGTTCACGTCAACGAGTATCGCAAAAAACACCGCCATTTAGCCGTTTTATTATACATTTTACCAAATACATTATATTAAAAAAACTAAAAAAAAAACTCAAGGTGGTCGAAATTTCCGAAGCCCTCCACTACGGCGTCTTTCATTAGCATACGGTGGTTTGAGGACGTTAAACCCCTCATATCGATCGATGAAAAATAATAAAACATCTGAATACGCCGCGAAAAAGGCTTAAAGCTAGAATGTTAAGCAAAAAGAGCATTTCCCGACAGAAAGCACAACTGAAAACTTCTGTACCGTGAACCAACGTATTGAGCTAACCAAACTTCACCTCGTATAATGATTACTAGTGTCCTTTCCTGCGAAGGCCATCGGAAAGTTCCTAACTCACGCGTCACCAGACCAACCATGACCAACCACGCCATTTGACCTCTACTTTTACCCAAGATGGCAGTTTTGTCAAGGTTTGTGTGGCAGCTATGGCAAACAGGAAAGTTTTCAGCACCCACGTTTAAATTGCTATTGTATTTCCAGAACATTTCATTAAACGGATCATAGTGGTGCTATTACGAAGTGTAATTTACATACCAACAAGCCCGCATCGCCTCATGGCTTCTAACGAGAATTCGTGGCAAAAAGTTGCGTCCTGCCGAGATAAAAATATAACAATATAAAGAAAGCATAACAGCAATGCCCTCTACCCCGTCTTTCGAGTCAGGGGAAAGTTTGATTGCCTAGATGTTCTTTCCATTATGTGGTGTGGCCGCCTGTGCGCGAAACGCAATTGGGCTTTTCCCATTCGCAATTTTCGAGCACAAAGGAAGGGAACTAAGTTGCCGGGCCTTGAGGCGAGGACGCCGTGCGGCCACACGGACGTCAACAGCGCTTTCGGAGAACGGTGTGTTTCGGGAGCATGGCCGAGAAGCTGTAGTGGCAGTGTTCGACTTCCTACTCGGTGGCACCAATACTGTGCTGTAAGTAATCGACAAAGGCACACGGGGATAGCTTGGAGGGCTGGTTGTTATTGAAACATGTACACTCATGTTTAGGTGCACATTAAATAACTGCAGGGGGTCCAAATTCCTGGATCCCGCTACTGTATGGCGTCTCTGGTAATAGTGTGGTTTCGGGAAGTTAAACCCTAAGAGTTATTATAGTCGGTATTGCATCTTGAAAACCTTGAAATGCTCACAGCGCACGCAGATGGTGACATAGAAAGAAAACACAAAACATTGCGCTCAACCAAAACCGACAGTTCGTTTCAAAATATCGAACTTGTACAGTTCGTCCCAGTTATCACGCAGTGCAATTAAAGAAAATAGGAAAATTTAAAGTAAAATATTTGGACCTCTGGCACTACAAACATTCTTTTCTCATGTTTAAGAACATCCTGCCCTGGGCATGCATAGCATAGTTGGAGGGACAATGGTACAGGCGGTAAACGTCGAAAAGGTCTTTATACAATTTCTTACGTGATATTTCAGTCAAGTGCCATAATACGAAATTATTACTGACAGAAAACGGAAGGACGACACAACTTCCTTTAGGTACCCCTGAGTTGATCCTTGCGCATTTCCTGACGGCGTGAGAAATCTCGCCAGCACTCTGGGCAGCCTTATTTCTATAACAGTACTGAAAGGAAGAAAAAAAAAAGGGGGGGGAGTTCGTCTACATCACGCAGAAAAAGAAAACGATTGACAAGTTGTCTTATGTACAAATGGACTAATCCAAGCCCGTGATCTAATACTTTTCTGAAAAGGTTTGTACGGCTTGATATTTCCAAGACAGTCATGTGATGTGTACGTCTGCAGGGTGCCTCTTGTTAGTTCGGCAGAACCTTGGTACGTAAGGGGAGTTAATAACAACCTGCAAGGCTAGTCGTTTGTGACTATATGTGACTTCTTTTTACTAAGAGAAAACTGGGAAGTGTACGCACCCACTGAGAATAAAGATCGAATATTTTTTTTTACTTGATGTGTGTGTGAAACGCGAAAGTGAAACTAATTTTCGCTGGGGTTTTGAACCATGTTTGTTCTAGTATAGATAAATCAAGTTTGTGGCCATAGGTTGATGCAAGAATCACTGTTCTAGTCATCAGAGCTGCGCCGGGGCTCGAAAATGTATTGCAAGCCAGACTTAGATAGGCTTGATGAGGGCAGAAGACTGAAGCAGGAAGAGCAGGAGAGAAGACAGAACAGCGTTCTGTCTTCTTTCCTGCTCTTCCTGCTTCACGTTATGTTTTTTGCGTCTCAGTCTTCTGCACCAAGTATGCACCAACTAGCCCAAAAACAAGTCCCTTTGATGAGGGCAATCGCGTTAATATGAGTAATTGAAGCGTTTTAGTGCAGCAAAGCAAAAACGAGGCACCACATAATGCCAGTAGCGTAACGAGTGCCTCATTACATGCTGAACACCCCCTCCCCCAATTACAAAAGCTACACGCATAATTCTTCATGGTCTTCAGCCACAGCACCAAAAAAAAAAATTGAACGAAATTACTTGCAAGTGTACAGTCAATACCGTGCTTGTCTCTAAAATGACAAAGTGAATGCCTTCCTATTGCTCTAAAATTATGACAATTTATGTCATAGTGGGTACCCGGCAAGTGTGCTTGTAGCAGTTACCAAAATAGTGTTTCAAAAAGGCTCTTACAGGGTGCCCTTCTAGCTTTCGATGCGAATGTGCTGCGGGTTCCACGCAAGCATGCCATTTTTTATTTTTTTTTTCACTGCGAAGCAGTGTAAAGGAGTGCCCTGTCAGCGTCTCACGTCTCGCGTTGTCCACCGCGTTGGTGTAGTAGTTACGGTACTCAGCTGCCAAACCGAAGGTCACAGGTTCAATCCCGTGACCATCACGCGGTCACTACTAGATGAAAACGAAATGCCGGCGGCCCGTCTACTGTACGTTGCCGATGCCCGTTACAAGACACTAGCCGGTCCAAAAAGTTTCGCAGTCTTTCACTATACAGTGTCCCTCATAATCGCATCGTGGTTTTGGGATGTATAACTCCACTTATTTATATTACGTCTCTCGTTGATGCCATGCAGGTCTTACGTTCGACCTACAATAGCCGATCAGGCAGCACGTCTGGAGAATGTTTTTTCCCGTAAACACCAGCGTTACCGGAGGCCTATAGTTCATGTGCCCTATGTCCAACCAAGTGACTGTGAAACGTTAGCACCCGGGGTCAGACACACATCTACGGAAACGAGAAGTGGAGGCGATAGCTACAGAACAACAATATGAACAGCCCAACATGACGGCACCGGAACCTATGCGTAAATTAGTCTATGAGCATTAAGAAAAAAGCCGGAATACCCCAAAGTTCTCTAATTTCCGTCCTGCTAAAGTTTATGTGCTTCCAAAAGAGTTCTGTCAGCCCTCAAAGTAGGGCTATTACGATCAGTTTGTGGATTATGACGTTGCCAACATTACGTTCCCGTATAACACGAGATAAACTAAATATAAAAAGCCGACCTCTTGCGCCGTAGTTGGCCAACACGGTTTGCATTGTGGGATGGGATAAAACAGGAGAACGCCGCATGGTGTTGAAACCAGGGAGCACGCGTAATGAAAACTTGCGCCATGTTCATTCTTTGCCGTCAACGATGTCATTATTGAATCGCTGTGTGTTCAGAGTGAACGTGGGCGTAGTTTATGCATAAAGCAACGCGAAACAGACTCGCTGATGAAACTGCGACTGGTGTATGGTTTGTCCCAACTAAGTTCAAAATTTTAAAATAGGCTGACGCAGTGTGTGATTACGACACCAAATGCGTACTACACATACTGCTGCATGGAGTGGGTGAGTGAGAGTGGCGTTCGTTTCTTGATTGGTCTTTGTTCTTGCACAGCAAGCAGAGCGGTCTGTGCGAATCTTAAGAAATCGCTAATTAGGTCCACGTCGTGCGTACTCCTCAAGTAGGTTTGTGCTACAGAAATCGGCCAGGCGCCACTACGGAGTGCTGCAGGTGCGAGCATTAAGTAAAAAATTCTGGTCGGCAAAGTGGAGCGCGTGATACAGGTTAAAGGAAGAAAGAGATAGAAAAAAGTGAAAAAATAGGAGGAAATGAAGGAAATGAAGGCATCAAAAGACATTCAAAGACATGCAAAGACATGCAGAGACATGCAAAGACAAAGACACAAATAGCGAACAACAGACCTATAGACTGAAACAATGAAAGAGAGAGAAAGGAGCAGATGGAGAGGGAGGAAGCAATGAAGACTAACAAGGAGAAAATCAGAAGAAACAGAAATAAAGATAGAAAGAACAAGAAATAACTAGGCCACCCAGCGCAAATATATCTGAAGGCTTGGCATCTATAGTGCAAAGCTGCCATAATTTTGTAGCGATTTGTCTAAGCCACTCATTATAAAGATTAATTAACAAAACTTTATTAGTCGGAAAACTGGACAACAGAAATTCCAAATAACAATATGTGGATCAGTATGCCAATCCTAGGATTACACATATTCTGACTGTGTATCGATCGAGTATTACGTGGTGTTTTGGGGCTAACTGCAGGCGCCCTCAAAATGCAAAAGAAATAGAAATGCCCGCTTGCACATATGCACTTCATAAACAGGCAAAACAATGCTAGTGGCAACACCCGTTCGGTTCTGTCAATGTTCTTGCGTAGTACGAATGTTATTGCGCAACAAATGGTGATAGAGAAATAGGTGAGCTGGTTCCTTCGCAATGAGTGTAATGATATTTATGCAAGGCCTCATAACGTTTCAAGCCGCAGCTACAACTACAAAAAGTTTTGTCAGAGCAAGAAAGGCTGAGTATAAATGAGATCGAAGTCTCTTACAGTGCAACTTCCACTATACTCCATCCTTTTGGTCAGGTTTTTATCCAGTCCTCAAAAGTGAAGTTGTGCAGCGCGCGTGAATTCGTTCTTTCATCGTCATGAGACAGCAAACAAAGCGTTAACGTACTCGGAGCTCTCCGGAAAATTGCGTGAGAGGCCTACGTAAATTGAACTGAGACGAAGTCAAACAAAAGAGCGGAATCATCCGGACGTTTTTCGAGTAATTGCGACAGGAAACTCCAAGACGGTGCACAGCTCTTCTGCTTTTTACGCGGAGTCAGTTTCCACTACGCCTACGCACGATTGTGCGTAGTGCCTGAATGTATGAGCGAACTTAATTCGTATGCGGTAAAATGGCACCCACACGCTAGCCTGTTGAGATTTCGAGTTTCGTAACAGCGTTTTGGGTCCTTGAATCATGGTTCATTCACGAAGGAATTGTAATGGGCGTCAGATTAGGTGTAATCAGTCATTTGCATTGCGTCGAAGTGAGTTTGAAAAGTGAAGCCGCGTATGTTCCAATATGCCTGCAGACGCAAGGCGGCACAACGCCACTTTACGGGCATCCTCTCCTATCTTCTTTTTTTTATTCTTCACCTCCATACATGCACACGTACAGTCACACTCAATATAAGTTGCAACGCACTGTTGGTACGATAAATGGCGCAAACATTGCAACTTGGCACCTATATTTAAAAAAAAAACTAGTGAATGAAACTCACTCGAGTACGGCACTTAATGAACTAAATTAACGTTTCTTGGTGTCATTGTGGAGGCTTGGAGTCAGTTTAATCACAGCCAGTGTGCTGGAATTATATTGAGCGTGAGCGTACATTCCTCACAGAGACGAGACTATACCAGACATGACGAGACGAGGAAACACAATATCATACATACGTACATACGTACATACATACATACATACATACATACGTACATACGTACGTACATACATACATACATACATACATACATACATACGTACGTACGTACGTACGTACGTACGTACGTACGTACATACATACATACATACATACATACATACATACATACATACATACATACATACATACATACATACATACATACATACATACATACATACATACATACATACATACATACATACATACATGCATGCATGCATACATACATACATGCATGCATGCATGCATGCATGCATGCATGCATGCATACATACATACATACATACATACATACATACATACATACATACATACATACATACATACATACATACATACATACATACATACATACATACATACATACATACATACATACATACATACATACATACATACATACATACATACATACATACATACATACATACATACATACATACATAGACCTCTGTTTACCTGCATCCTGAACGACTGTATCGGCATTTACATATATAAACCGGCCCACTGTTCTAGTGTGTCGTTGCAAACGTGATTAGGGCGAAGATAGGTTATGTGAGTACTCGCATCGGTTGAACGACACTGATAGATATGTGGGGTTTAACGTTCCAAAACCACCATATGATTATGAGAAACGTCGTAGTGGAGGGCTCCGGAAATTTGGACCACCAGGGGTTCTTTGACGTCCACCAAAATTTGAGCACACGGGCATACAGAATTTTCACCTCCATCAAAAGAGCGGTTGAATGAGACGGTTATGCAGCGATGCTGGGGAATCTTTTAGGAACGGCCAAAGTTGCGTCCGGTCTTGCTGTCGATTTGTTTTCGTAGAGCGCTAAGCATGCTACCAGGTCTTTTCTCTTTATATCTCTGTAGTCGTTCCCTGCCTTCTATTAGTTTCACTCTAACTGCCTTTTCTTTCACTCTTTCTCTTTCCCATTACGTCGCTCCCTTCATGTGGACGGCCCACGCCAAGCGAGAACATTCCAGCAGTGGCGTAAATAATGACAAGGATGTACATGCATGTAAGAATGACGGTGACCTAGTAAATGAGTAAATGAATACTGCCGAGAAACACGGGAAGAAAAAGCATCAAGCAATGCCTTTAGACTAAAACGCAATATTTTACATTATGTTAACCTAGCTAGGCAAAGCGTGCGGAAGGGATGAAGAGCTCATCAGGATGCAAGTGATCACCTTCTGACCACCACAAGGCATAATATACATAGCTGGTCGAGGTAAACAGCACAGAAAAAAAACGAAGACAGGGTAAAGAAACAACACAGCTAAACAGGAAAGATATTATACGCTACACGGTATGTTCTTATAAACGACACCAGTTGTCAAGGGTAAGTACACAAGAGCATCACTCTTAATGCGTTGTTTTCGTCTGCTCTTGCTATGAAGCAGACAACATCTCGGTCACTATACTTTGCGACAGCACGTGTTGCCTTTCGGGAGGCAGCAGCTTCGAAAAAACATGGTTACTAGACGCGTAGAGGGATGGAGGGTGCTCCACCTAGAAGCTCTTGAGAAGGAAAGATGCCGGTGGTTGTTGCCGAAGGGACTTAGCTGCGCCGTCCAGCCCTCTTGACGTTCGCGCTAACGGCATCTGCTCGGCTCCCATGACGAGAGTGAAAACAGGCTTACCTCTGTCTGTCACGCCTCGGTGAGTGCGTTGCAGTGTTTTTTTTTTTTGACAGCTTGCCACTGATGGGTTGTCATGCTAATTGCGCCCGCCTTAGCCGGTGTTAATGTTTTTATAATATTATTGATTGAATGTGAGGAATCAACTTATGCAACACCTAAATGGAACGTGAAGTTGATTACTAAGCATTAATAAATTTATGTGGTCGCAAAGCTTAATCAGACAGTCAAGGTTTAAAAAAAAAGAAGCGCCACCATTTATGCTAAGCTGACATATGACACTCATTAGCTAGGTACACTTAACTAAATCAAACATAGAAAGTAGCCAGGAAAAGCACTGAAAGTATTAAATGTTGTATTTATCTGTGGTGTGCTAATTGCGACGTAATACTTCTAAATTAATACGGACTAAACATCGTCCGTTAAGTCGGTGAAATTTTGAACCCACGCTCTTCACATTACGCTTCTGATGCTGCACTAATGGAGCTGCGATGGAAAGCTCTTTCCCATCCACCTCGTTGGGCGTTTTAGCATGAGTAATCCCAGGGAATGTAAGCAAGTATTGCTGGTGGCCAAGGCAGCGAGAGCAGAACTAGCTTTTCGCTAAAGGGCGTAACGTGACACGCTACGCCCACTGGCAATGTAGTAGCTTCGAGTCAGTTGCCCTGCAGTTATTGAGTCGTGGTCATATGGTAGTGTATGGGACGCGTTATTAAATACTTGTAGTTTCAGGTGCGACATATGAAAAGAGTGACAGTTGGTCTATTTTAGTCCGTTTCACTTCACAACACAATTATTATAATAAAATTGAAGGTAATAATTAGCGTCTCTTGTGCTCTCCATGACATAATGGTCACTTTGATTGATTTAGTTATGCATAACTTATAATCAAGGTGTGTGAAAAAATTGCGCTACTTTTCACTCGTTAAATAGGCTGATTGTGATCCCTGAAAAAATATTTGATGAAGCCGAAAAAGCGTTCTTTTTTTCATGCACAGTAGCCTATGTTTACACAAAGGCTGATCACGTAACAGAGACGTCGTTTTAACCTATCAAGCTTATAGTTTGAGAGTGCTAATCACTTCATCAGGGTGATTGCAAAGTTATTCGATGATTCATTGAGCTGACATGGTGCTTGTCAGATGACATGTGCTCTAACACTAGAACACCAACCTGACAACATCTCCCCCCCCCCCCCAGCTGCTCTTTTGGGATCACGTGGGCAAGAGCTGCAGAGTATCGCTGTAAAACACGCCTAATAAGCCAACACTAAAACAGCGTTGCTTCACCGCAAAAAGGGCATGCTTACAGAGAGGTATGCTACAAGAGAATACGTGAATATTGAAACAGGTTATTTCTTCCTACTTTTCGTGTAGGGTTTTTAGGAATAAAAATTTCGTATAATTTTCTAGTTCATGATCGTGAATCATAAAACTGAAGCTGGTGTTTCGATGTTATCTTGCATGGTCCAACTGCACACTCATTGCTGAGAAGTAGAGAGGAATATCGAGCCTTATTGGGATGGGAAAGTTATAAACGAAGGATTTTCAAGGAAAAAAACTTTTCTTTGAAAGTACTTGTAATTGCCAGAGCAGAAACTAGCCCCGACGAAACTATCATTAGTAGAACCAACTTTAATTATTAGTTACCTTCTTCAGACACTGATGACAACCTTTTTGTGTTCATATGCGCATGCGCACTGTACAGTGGATTTGTATATATGTAGCCTACTTACATAAAGGGACCATCACAACTTTTAGAAATATTTGAGAGGTAGTTTCTTGTATTTACAAGGTTCCTCCGTTTATTCTGAGCCTATTTTAATTTACTCACAGGCAGTAAAACACTCGCCTACGTCCTTATGCCTCGGCTCAAGCGCCGAGTAGTAGACCACTTGTGCTTCTTTTTAGGTTTTCTGCCTTAGCTTGTTCTCACTTTGATGTTCTTCTTTCCTTGTTCAGATATTCACCACAAAAACGCAATCGTGCACAATTTACTGTAAAGCGTGCTTCACAGCACATCTAGTCTATTTGCGGCGAAGCTTAGTTTCTTTAGGAGTAAAGTTTTTTAGGGTGGAGCAATGTCAGCCGTCGTCCCTTGAAGACGATGATGATGATGAAGAATAAGCGCACTCCAGACCACACATTCTCTTTCTACCATCCCAGCACAGCACACGCAAGGTACCCACTATACGTCATGACGATGACGAAACAGCACCTACTATGCCACTATGTCATTCATCATCCGCCTGATAAGCGTGGTACCGCTACACATAAGTTGTAGCGGTAGTTGCCTGCAAATCTGCAAATCTGAAACGAAGTGTTAAGCTCTGTTGAGAAATTGATTGATATGAATCAGCTGATTCACACTGAAATAATAGGCCACCAAGACATTGCGTTACTTTTCAGGAACATAGTAGGTGGCCTATCAACACGAATGGCATATATATATATATATATATATATATATATATATATATATATATATATATATATATATATATATATATATATATATATATATATATATATATATATATATATATATATATATAACCTGCTCACAGCAGGTTATATATTCAGCCACTTTTCTTTGTTCTTATTTTTATTACATTGGTTCCTAATAACTTCCTCTATACATTCCTTTGCATTATTGTCTGTTAGATCTCTAATATTGTGTCAAAACACGGAAAAACGAGCCCTTAGGTATACACCTTTCTCCCTTATATATATGTATATATATATATATATATATATATATATATATATATATATATATATATATATATATATATAATGTGTGTGTGTGTGTGTGTGTGTTTGTGTGTAAGTGACTATGCTATTTTTGATGTAAGTTTACTGACTCTTGGTCTTGGTTGAAAGTATAACAGATATATGAGGCAGACAGAAAAAAAACTGAATAAATAAATAAATAAAAAGAGCCGCATAGTTTTTACGCACTTGTTCAAGATGAATCATCGGCAAAGACAACTTGCTTTATTTGTCTCGCAGTTGGCTGAATCGATCGCCCCCTTGAATAACTCTAGCTTTGCTTAAGCCATGAAGTAATGCGATGATATCGTAGTGTGACGTATGAAATTTTTGCAAGTTGTGATGGTTCCACGGGCGTCGTCATCGATGATCCCTTTTATGTGTTGGTAAAACATTTAGGCTTTTTTCCAGATATTATATTTAATGAATCACATAGGATGTTCGATTGATATGGGGGGTTTAACGTCAAAAAAGCAGAATATGTTTATTACAGACACTATAGTGGAGGGCTCTGGAAATTTCGACAATTTGGGGTTCTTTATCGTGCACTCAAATATGATCACATGGGCCTACATCGCCTTCACCGAAAATGCAGCCGCCGCAGCCGACATTCAATCCCGCGACCTGCGAGTCAGCAGGCGAGTACTTTATCCACTGGATCACCACTCTGGGACATCACATAGGTTTTATTGACAACCTAGTACCTTGATCTTAGAATGAGTCAGGTTTGTGGATTGCACAAAGTACATCACGCCAACAATCTGCTATTACAAAAAGCTTGGTTATGACTGTATTCGGTACAATCAACATATCAGGAAACGCAATTTATTTTTCACTTACAAGATCGTTTTCTTAGCCTTACTCAATCTATTTTTCACTTACAAGATTGTTTTCTTAGCCTTACTCAATCAAACTCTAAGGCATGACATCTAATGCATGACCATCAAACACGGAGGAAGCCAGAAAGTCTGAAAGTTCTTATGTACTTGTGTCTGTTTCTTTCGATACGTCCAAAAGCATTGTACTTGTGAACATTTTTTAGCGCTTGAATAGAAATGCAGCCGCCTGGATCGGAAATCAAACACGCACACTCATGGTCTGCCGGCTTGGCAATACCTTTGCAACCGATTCACTACCGCGAAATCCGTGCATCGTGTATCGCCATTATGCTTGCGCTTGCTATTTGTCATTGTGGTAGCACTCTAGTTCTGAACTGGTGTGGGCATTCGGCCATGTTTTTATGCAAAAGGGAAAGTTAAAGCAAGACGTAAGCTCAGATGAACACGGATAGCACATGTGTTTCCGTGCTTTTGTTGTGCCCTCTTGACCGTTTTTTTTTTCAAACGCTTCTCATCTGTTACTAATGCACTTCGCTTTTTCGAGCTAAAGCAACCACACAGCATACGCTTCGCTGCATGGACTGAGGGTTATAGCCTATCCAGGCAGCCATTGAGTTTGGAATTCAGTGACTAGGTGTTTAACTGGTAGTTTCGTTCATTCAAAAGAGAGCTATATATCTTTTCTTCTCGTTGCAGCCGTGTAATACGCTTATCTCGATGATATCTGCTCCACTGCGAAGCGCCATCGTTTATCTTTGGTTCTATACTTATTTTCTTTGTTCAAAAATAAACGTTTTGTTGCAAGACATCGCCCATGTTTCTGGTTCTTTACTAATGATTGATTGATATGTGGGGTTTAACGTTCCAAAACCACCATATGATTATGAGAGACGCCGTAGTGGAGGGCTCCGGAAATTTGACCACCTGGGGTTCTTTAACGTGCGCCCAAATCTGAGCACACGGGCCTACAACATTTCCGCCTGCACTGGTTCTTTACTAGTATTTGTTAGTTTTGTTTTCGTTCTTTTTTCACTTTTGGGGTGGCTCCACTCCAACTTGCTTAACTATCAGTTCTGATAGTTTGTATTGTGCTGTTTTTTCTCAATCAATAAGTTCTCGAGCTTCCGCTTTAGATTCTTGAGTATTTGCAAGTTGACTTTCCTTTCAACAATTAAAAGCAACTAGGTTGTATTTCCTCTACTGAATGGTATTAAATCGGTAACTCAAGCAGACCTTCCTACTTTGAAAACATTGAATTTATGGACTCAAACTGCCATGGAATTCTACAAGAGTGTACCATTTGTTTTTGTTTTTTTTTCTACTCCCCATATGGTCACCTAATGTGCATCGCTTGAAACACACCATCCAATGTTTCAACCTCTAAAGTCATGAGCGCTACAGCGGTTGCAGCGCCTTCGCTCACAGTTCACGCTCTTGAATACCGGGGAGCCACAAAGACGAATGGGTTTGCATAAGTGGCGACCACTTACGAAGACCCTAAGCTTGTCTACCATCGAGACACCGACAGTCGCGAAACAGACGAGCGATGAACGCAGTGGTCAAGGTGAAGAAGAGGACAGGAGAGAAAAGGGAAGAGAAAGAGCGAGCTGCTCATGCTGTGGCAAGTGGGCTTCGGGGTTCGGCGGGGCCATTGCGTGGGTCTCAGCGAGCGAGAGAGATTAAAGCTGCCATGTTTCTGCCATCGTGAAACGTGGAGGTGTCGCGTTTCTAAAACGTAGTGGTAGCAACTAGGAGAGAAAGTGCAAAGAGGAAGAAGACACGAGGAAAGTAAAGAATAAAATTATACGATAAAGTGTTTGAAAAAACTAGTGGACGAAATAAAGGAATGTAGACGAGCAATAGAGGGAAGTAACAAAGGCCCGAAGTATAGGAAGCAACTACTTTGAAAGAAAAGATAAAAGAAATGAGTAAAAGCTAGGGAGTGGATGAACAGATAGATTGGATGGATTGGATAGATGAATGGATAGAAGGACTGACGGCAAACAAGGAAGAAATAAATAAATAATGAAGAAAACACATTATAGTATGCCTTTGAGTTTTTCATGAGATAAAGGAGCACAGACAAAAACACAGTAAAATGCATGGGAAAGAAACAGCGTAAAGAGAAAAATAAAGCAACAAAGATAGCAAAGCTTGGGAAACAGAAAAAAAAAGAGGCAGAGAGAAGCAGGAACGAATTGGAAACAATGAAGCAGAACGAACCGGATCTCATACAACGTGCCACTTTGTGCCCGAACTTCAGTTCGTAGCAACCCATATTTTAGCGCCGAGGAAACACAAGAAAACGCGAAGAAATGAATGAACAAGCGCATAACATTGTGTAGGTGCTGGCTCTGGAGTTGAGGAGGAAGATGGCAATAAGCCATGCAGTGGCGTGTGCGGGATCCATTGGCGCTTGTCGTCGTGTTGTTTCACGTACCAGTTCGTAGCGTCATGTCAAGAAACGAAAATTTTGAGTACGTCATAAGGGTGCATTGTAAAAGCATAACGCATTTATGACACCTATAGCATGGACGAAGCCTTAAAATGAACATGATAGACATAATGATACAAACTCTTCATTTAGGATTTGAACCATTTTTTTCTGAAACTGCTATCAGGCAGTTTTTTAGGCTAATATAAGAGCTTTGCGTTCGAAATATGTGAATCTCACCCGAACGAACGGTAGTCTAAAACTGCTGTCTGGTCCGCCGTAGTGAAGCTGTTGTTACGTTACCCAGTTGCTGATCCGAAGTTCATGATGCCGACCACCAACGCGGCGGTCGCCTTCGGATGAAGGTGAAATGCTAGAGACCAGTGCAATGTGAGATGTCAGTGCCCGGTAAAGAACACCAGATGGTAGAAATTTCCTGACTCCCATACGACGGCGTCTCTCAGAACAATATTGTGCTTCTAGAGCGCAAATCTTTGAGTACCATTGAAACTGTTGTCTGTTTTTATGGATATCATTGTGTTTTTGACCACGGCCGTAACCTGAGAAGCTATATAATACCTGCACTGAGTGCTCTTGACAAATATTTAGTGGACGGAATACTCTACTGCTGCCTATGTGGTGCTCTAATATGGGCTGTTTTTCAATGAACGCCGTTGCGAGAACAATATTGCTTGTGTAATAACCAATCCATTATGTAGTTCGCACTGAAAGATCGTTATTGAGGTAAAAGTGAAACATCTTTTATGTCAACTGCAGCGAAATAGCATCGCAATATGAAACCGCATACTCTGTGTGCCTGAACAGTTCACAACATTTTTCAAAAGCTTTAGCCAGTTGATGCAGAGAAGTTTTATAACTTGAAAGAACCGTTAATAAGACACCATGAATTCTTCGTGTAGCGCAAACCTGTAAATCGCAGCTCATGTTGCAGCTCATACTCGCCAAATGTTGCATTCTGAAAAGGGTTGTATTGAACTATGATGAACACGTTGCCCACGTGTGTTGTAGAACAATTTAAATCAGGTACAAAACTATTTGCAAACGTTTTCACGAAATACAAACGGCATTGAGAATGTACGAATTTCCGGAGGGGTTTCCAACCAACAAGTCACGCTTGAGCTGCTTGTGTGTCAATAATGTCAAATTGCAGAAAACAACCTTATGAATTATTCAACCGTATCTAGGAGAGAAGCTCTATTGCGGTACTTTTTTTTCTCTTGCACACTTTGTGCAGGGCTCATTTTGGTACCTGCAGGCTACATAGATCGGATGGCTGTGAATTATTTCACATCTCTTTTCTTTTTGTCCTTTTACTGGCTGGACACTGTCGTAACCTGATTTTCGCACTAGCCACATCCTCTCTAGCTCTGTCAGGAATGCGGCCTCTTTTTCATGTACATGAGAAACTAAAGCGCACATGTAAGCCTCGCATGTTACGTATCTGTCCGGCACAGGAACTTCCCAGATCCAATATCCAGCTCATATTACCTTGGCGCACAGTGTTCGCATACGTTCTCGGCGACAGGCAGACCGGCTCACCTCCTTTATTATTTTGCCAGCTGCCTACGTGTACGTCGAACATTATGAGCTCCACTGTCGTAAGTGAGCGCATGCGCAATCAAAACAAACAGGAGGCTGGTATGGAGCCTCCCAATTCTCGTCGGTTCGCAGGCATGAGTGTGAATGGAACGCAGCAGACAAACTCGTTACCATATCACGCACTTAACGGGAGCTGCACGCTTACATTTTCAATCTTGTTGGTAGAATTGTCATCTTTCTCATTTATTTATTCGTGCTGCCTTTAAGTATCACTTTCTACATACATGGCAGTCTTCACCTACATAATGCTTTCATGTTTGCGGATTTCAAGGAGACTGGCTTGTCAAAGTAATTGAGTTGTAGAAACGTGCATACAAAATTTATAGAACAAACTTGATACACTTGAGCGGGAAGTTTGGGTCACCTCTTCCTTATACGATGCGTCTAGTGCGCAAAAAAACTTCGTACTTGATCAAGCCTTTTTGCCTACAGTTTATGCAGGTGATAACAGTCCTTGTTGAATTTTGGCATCCCAAAGCCGTGATAGGATTATGAGAGACGTTGTAGTGAGGGGCTGATGAAATTTCGACTTTATGGTGTTCTTAATTGCGTGTCTCAATATAAGTGCAAGGGTCTGTTAGCATTTCATCTCCACCTAATTCTCAGCTGCAGAGACCAGAATTTGATTCTTCCACGTTCGGGTCAGCATATGCCGAACAAGGCGATCGATTGCCTCTTCGATCACTGGAAACCTAGAAAGAAATGGTTGATTCACCGCTTTTGTAAGCAGGCCAGGTCCAATCACAGTCTCCTGCCATGTTTACTGTACACTGGTGATTTTTTTACCTATATTAGTTTGTTTCGTTTTCCGGGCTTTAATATTGCAGGGTGAATTACTTTATGACTTCGCTATCGATTGTTGGCCGTCTAGTGCACATAAAGAATTCAACGCTAATGGCAACATTGCAGGTGTGGCCCAGCCACAGACTATAATTACAAAGCTGTTCACATCTTCTCACCCCTTCCTACTCTTTCAAGCGCCTTTGGCCCGACGATGACTGCCAGCGCGCTCCTTTCGCTGCTAAGCCTCGATCGCTGGCTGTCATCGCGCGCTTCCACCATAGCCTTCAAGGCAATCATTCGTAGTGCATTGCACTGCCGCTCGTAGAGGCGACGCTTTCACTCACCCATGGAATGCATAACCCACGCACAAAAAAAAATAAGCCTGAAATTTTTAAATATTTGCTGCAGGGAAGTAGCAATCCTAAAGGCGATGTTCGGTCGCCGAAATTTCGGGGCTTTC